>OX336389.2:1388714125-1388889812 GCA_946902985.2 Meconema thalassinum
CCGGGTCTCATTAAGATGGGAAGCAGCAGTATATTGAAAAGACAAATTTGAAATGGGAAGCCTCTGAATATTCGGTGATGGGATTTAAACATATCTGTATTTCGAATTTGGTTTAACATCACTAGCGCCTCTTTGAACTGAGCTAACCTGACTGGTATAAATTGTGATGTAAAGCAATAATCTTACATTTCTCAGTTTCTGTCCAACACTCAAAACTTTCATGCAGAAGACAGAAGACCTCACAATTACTAAGAATACACGTGTGATGTTGGAAGACTGCAGTATTATCAGTAGTTCCTTGAGTCCTCATATGTGATCAGACCAGGAGAAACCAAATTTGTAAGTGAGTGCTCATGACCTCACATATGGTGATAAGGGGTAGATAGAGCAGGAGATTCTGACTTATCAAACTTAACTCTTTAGTTGTTGCTCTTGTCCCAACATGTGCTGGCAAGTGGGAGATGTGAGCTGGCAAGGAGAAAGGGAAATTAAAATTCGACCAAAGGTAAGACATCAGAAAGTGTAAATAAGATAGACTATTATATCCATCAAAGAGAACCCTCTACGAAATATTTCTGGGTCATGCATGTATAAACTAGCAGCTAACAGATGATCCGTTGTTATCTTTATATCTATGTGAGGACATTCATTCATTCACACTTTTATAGAAATGTGCAGTTTATCAAAAGTGACAAAATGTTCTTCTGTGTTAACTTACTAAAGCGATCAATTATGGTATAATTACTGTTACTGAGACTCGAATATGCTCCAAGTAAAAGTCTACCCTTGTAAATTACTGCCTGTTATATATCTTGAAAGAACGCAGCAGGAGTGTGCTATAGAAGCAATAATTCCTGTAATATAAGATAGGGATAAGGGCGTGATTTATTATGCTACATGAAGCAACGTCCTAATTAAAATTAATGGCAAGGATATTTGTTTGCCGGTTAGACATAAGATAATATATTTCATTAATTAACAGCGTAAGAAAATGGCTATGACTGCACTGTCTCATATCGTGTACAATTCATTCGAAAACTATGAATCACTCCTTGAAGTTACCTCTAGGATCAGTAGTCTCTGCCAGGGATCCATAAATGACAATAATCACTGAAACAAATCAACCTATTTACAAAAATAATGTATACCCTAGATCAGGGCCATCCAGTCATTGCGCTCCGGCCGTGCGGCTGCGCTCGGGGAGCACTGGGTAATCAGACTAGCGCTCCTTCCCCTACCACCACTACACTGTGGCAGCGAGGAGACGGACGATGTTCGGACCACGCTGACTAGATACGTACGTACAGTCGTGCGGCCGCCGGCTCTTGTGGGATTGTTGACATATTAATAGGGCTGTTTTGCCATAAAAAATATACCGTATATACAAATCGAATGGTACTCCGATGTATGGAATGTGCAGGAAACGAACACAAGTGTTAAGTAAAGAATATTGTGATTTATTCCAAACTGAAATTTGAAGAGAGGAAAATTCAACAACAAATTGTGTTCTTTTTAACACATTGCATCTCTGTTGCACACTAAACATTTGGCATGCCCTTTATAAGCTGTACAGAAAAATGAAATTTTCCATTCTACTTTGAAGACTGCTGCTTCACCATTCCTCTTTCGTATGATGTTCAGTCATGACCACTGCGAAACTGATTTACTTACCCGCTGTCAAAAAAGCTCATTGGACTAGCGACTGATGGATCGGCTGCACACTTCAGCGCTCTCAGCCAGCCAAGCTCCTCCCACCACTTCTGAAACTACCTTCCAACAATGCGCTCGGAGCACTGCCTTACAGCGCGGCCGGAGCTCTGTCTGGATGGCCCTACCTTAGATGATGTCATCAATTCGTAATCATTAAGGTTCGGATGTTCAGGAAATGTCATATTTTTTCCTTGACTATATTTTCATTAAAACGTGTAATTAGGCAGGGGCTCAATGTTCCCAATTCTTTTTAGGTTCCTAAAATTTACAATATCCTTCCTAAACCCATTAAAGAGCAGTTACATAAAGTTTATACGTAACGCAAATATATTTCTTCGAGAGAATAAAAATGTCATTAAAGATATATTAAAGTAGCTTAATCTATAAATTAGCATTACCATTGCTACCTAGCTATTTCACAACGCTTATTTTAATATATACAGTATTATGTAATATATATTATTAACATGAACACTTAACGTTATAATTAGGTAAGTAGACCTAATATGCCACCCACAAGGCCTTGCCTTACGTGGTATAGCTTACATGTATTCTTCCCTAACTCGGCTGAATTTGATATTCATCACATAGATCTCAGAATGTACATTTTTAGACTAATACGTTTACTTAGATAATAATCAGAAACAGACTGAAGTTACGATATGATAAAGATTGTACATATTTAATATAACGGGACTCCAGTGATCAAGAGAACAAGTGAATTATACAATGTTGTAGTGCAAAGTACAATGTCTATATAGCACACGCGATTGCTTGAACAATGTACGGACGTATGTCCTAATACTTAAAAAGCTCTGTGTGTATATATTTTCTGGTATTGCTGGATGTAATATTGATTATTCTTAATAATAATAATAATAATAACAATAATAATAATAATAATAATAAATAATAATAATAATATAAATGCATATTAGGGTCATTTTCTTAGTTATTGTCATATTTAAACAATATTAATATTTTAAGGTCATATTTGGGTAATATATTAGGGGTAGGTGATGGACTTAATATACGGTATCCGCTGGCCGCTGAAAGGTGTGCGTTAGCGGTGCTAACATTTTAAAAACTTGCCAATTATTGCAGACTATCAGAAAATATTTAACTCTAACTAAACTTGACAGTATTTTTAACTTAGGGCATTTTATTTCTATTTATAGGAAATGTGATTTATGTCGCAGTTTTTAATGCGAGGAAAGGTGAAGAATATGCTGCTTTAAACAAGGCTCTTAAAACATTCTGCAAGAAATATTTGAGGAAAACATTTTTATCGTAGGCCTATTCATTAAATCAGCGTAGATTTTAACAACTTTTTAGATTTTATGTAAGGTGCTTGAGCCAAATAAGGCCCGGTGCCAATTAAGGCCCATCTGTGATTTTATTAGCAGAATAATCGAAATTGTACAAGATTCTTAATGTTTCTGATGGTTACTAGCCTTTAACGGCTAGACTAGAAACTACAACTATTGAAGCAAACGATTCCGCGATGTTTGTTTCAGTCGAGTAGTAAACGGCGTCCGAAGCTCTTCTTGTTACTATTTCTAGGTATTTTAATAAACCTCCTTCATTTCTATGAAATTTAACATACATAAAACTGGTGGGTATAATTTCAAAGTATGTGATTTGTAGATTAATATGCTGTATTAGTATTTTCCGCTTTATGTGCATTTTGTATCTCTTTTGATTTACATATGGGGCTTATTTGGAACAACTGGTGGGCCTTATTTGATACGAGTGTTCCTAATAAGGCACGCCACTCACATTTTAAATATTGTATTATTCCTGAAATATTTTCCAGTCATTCTATTATCAATCCATGTTTTCATTACTGCTTGTCTTCAAGTTAAATCCCGGACAACTTTCAGATTTTTTCCCCTTCTAGTAAAAATACAAAAATATTTAATTGTTAAGTGGGCCTTATTTGGCACATTTACCTTAGAATTAATCATAAAAATAACATGTCACTACATTGTTAACATTTGTTTTAGAAAGCATGTAAGTACACCCATTGCAATAGTGTACCTCTTTTTGGATCATATTTCAGTATTTTAGGGCATATTTGCCTGCATATTTCTCATTTCTTTAGGTCCTAAACATCCGAACCTCAGCCTAATCGTTGTTGCAATTGAGAGCATTTTCCAGATAGGATGTGCCATAGAATGGAGAGAGTGGAGAATGGGTCAATAGAATTCATAACATAACTATAGAACAGTGAATAGTGCTTGAAACACCTCGTGTTGTTGCGGCTAGCGTTCTTGGCTGTCTCGCCTGAGGTCCAGGTTCGATTCCCGGCTCTGTCAAGGAATTTTAATTCTATTGTGAGGGCTGGGACGGGGTACCCTCAGCCTCTCGAGGCAAAACTGAGAAGAAAAGTGTTCGATTCCCACCTCAGCCATTCTGGAAGTGGTTTTCCGAGGTTTCCCATGTTCACTACTCCAGGCAAATGCTGGGAAGTTCCCTAACTTAATGCCACGGCCGCCTCATTCCCAACCCTATCCCCAATTTACAAATACATACACTAGTACAGGCATCACGATAACACAGGTTATCACACAAATTCCAAACACACCCAAATACACGGGGCTATATGACCACGTTGTCGCAGCCCAAAAAAATAAGCAACAACAAAATATATTGAAAAACACATCAGTCGTCTATAAAGTTACAGAAATACGAGTGTGTAAAAAAGAATTGTACGGAAATTTCAGGGAGATAGAGGAAACGTAATTCTAATTTATTTCCATGCACAGGAATTGCAATTAGTTAGAAGGACTGTCATAATAATGAACAACAATGCGAATCTTTAACTCTTTACATTCAGGGTCATACTCGTAAATTATTCATAAATGTTGTTTATATTACCCCCTCCTCTAAACTCTCTGTATATGAAGGATACTTTAATTACATTGAAAACGTTGATAGTCTTATAACATCTGACTGCCTGATTGTGGGCGATTTCAACGTACCTGAAATTAGCAACGCCGGTTATAATTTTAATGAAGGGTCCACGGTCTGTCGTCGTTTATTCCAGTTCATCTCGTATCTTGGATTAACATCGCACAACAATATTCAAAATTCTAATTTCAAGACATTGGATTTGGTTTTAGGTAATATTCAAATTGATTTAAAGCACGAAGAATTCCCGTTGGTACCTGAAGACTTACATCACCCTGCACTTTATTTAGCAATACCACCCATTAAAAAGGTTCCATTGCTTCCTAGAATTAATCGTGAATATTACAACTTCAAAAAGGCTGATTTTTTGAGACTCTATTGCAACATACGAGATTTAGACTGGAGTTTACTGTACACATTTAAGGATGTTGATCATGCTGTTGATTTCTTTTATTCTTCATTCTACAAATGTTTTGAAAATTGTGTACCTAAGCAAAAATTCATTCGAAAATCCAAATATCCAGTATGGTTCTCACGAGATATTATCCAAACCATAAAAATTAAGAAAAAGTGTGCTGCAAAAAGACGTTTTTCGAAATATTATGATGAAAGATTTAGACAGCTTAGATCGGAACTAAAAACAAAATTACGAATGGCTTATGCTGTTTACATTCATAGTCTGGAAAATGGAGTTAAGAATAACATTAATCAGTTTTGGACGTATGTTAAAAGCAAGCGGGAATCACGTACACGCGACTACACATTTATACTAAACGGAAATCATTATACAGCTGGAAGTATTGCGGATGGGTTTGCTGAGTATTTCTCTTCAGTATATATCAAAACGAATTTTACTTATAACGTGGATCATTTGTCTTTGAATGAATTTCCTGTTTTGTCCAGGGTTGATATGCTGAACGTGACTCACATAACGGTGGATGAAGTAAGAACAACTATAAATAGAAAATTAAAGCCTAAGAAATCCTGTGGGCCTGATGGCATACCACCTTACATAATCAAGGGCTGTGTGGACTTATTGGTTTCTCAGTTGGCCTTCATGTTTAATCTTTCTTTAAAGACGTCAAGCTTTCCTGGAAAGTGGAAAATGTCTAGAATTATTCCAATCCTAAAGGGAGGCAACTCTGAAATGATATCGAACTACCGCCCTGTCTCAGTGATAAATGCTATAGCAAAAGTATATGAGCACATTTTATATTCTAAGATTTACAATCATATTAAGGTTGAGCTCTCACAATATCAGCATGGCTTTATGCCCGGCAGATCAGTTATTACAAATTTGCTGGGTTTTACTCAAAAGGTTTACAATGCATTAGATACCAATAGAAGAACTGACGTGATATACATGGATTTAGAAAAGGCCTTCGACAAAGTAGACCATAAAATTCTGGTGACAAAGCTGTACCAGTTTGGAGTTGCTAAACCATTACTTCAATTGTTATGCTCCTACTTAAAATTTAGACAGCAATTTGTTTGTTTCAGAAGTGAAATTTCAGGTAATTTTGTTAGTTCTTCTGGTGTCCCACAAGGATCTAATCTTGGGCCTCTTCTATTTCTAATTTTGGTTAATGATTTGCCTAATATTCTATGTTACTCTGACTGCTTATTGTTTGCTGACGATGTAAAGCTATATAAGACCATATACAACTCGAGAGACGAGAATGACCTTCAGAGGGATGTTAATAATATTGTAGCTTGGTGTGTTAGTAATAATTTAGTCCTTAATGTAAAAAAATGTAAAGTCATGGTATTTACAAGGAAGAAGGAGTATAGAAATCCTAAATATTGTATTGGAGAAACAGCACTCGAAATTGTACCGTCGATAAATGATTTAGGAATTATACGTAATTGACAGCAAATTAACCTTTAATAACCATATTGCAAATATAATTAGTTCGGCCAACAAGATGCTTGGTTTTGTCATTAGAAACTCTAAATTATTTACTAAAACTGGAGTAAGTGTTAAGTTGTATGAAAGTTTAGTTCGAAGCAAGTTAGAATATTCAGCAGTAATCTGGGATCCCTTTTATAAAGATCAAATTCATCACATTGAGATTGTGCAAAATAAATTTCTAAGATACATGTATTATAAGACGTTCAATGTATTTTGTCCATTTGATACCTCGACTCAGTTTTTACGAAATTTGTTCAATTTCAAGTCCTTGAAAAGTAGAAGGTCGTTAAGTTCTTTGCAACTGCTGAGGAAAATTTTAACTGGAAAAGTTGACTGCCAAGAATTATTTCAATTCATCACTTTTCATGTACCACAAGTAAGATCTCGACAGCAAGCACTCTTTCACATCCCAAGATCGAAAAGTGTTCACCATTCTAATTCGCCTTTAGTTAAAATATTATCATTTTATAATTCAATTGATGTTCACGTAGATTTATTCGCTGGTGCTAACTTATTCAATAAACAAGTAAAAGAAGCTGTTCCTTGAATACTGGGTACTCTTTTCTCCTTCATTTTTGTATATTCTTTTTTCTACTTTGTACAGTTTTGTTTTCATTTTATGGTTTATTTTTCACGATCTCTTGTGTAGTATTTATGTTCTGTTCTTCATTTGTGTAATTTGTGTAATCTGTTTTCCCTATTTTCCACTGATACATGTTGTTATTTAATCAGATAATGTCAAGAAGGAATGTATTTAGGCTGGTGCCTGTGTTCCTTCATATTGATAAATAAATAAATAAATAAATAAATAAATAAATTCATGGTTTCCAAAGGCCATATTATATCTTATTTATTTATTTATTTACTAGCAACCCACCCCGGCTTCGCCCGGGAACAATTAAGAATGCATTACGGATAAGCGCTTTTCCTTTCGACGTCAGTGAACTACGACATATATCCGTTTTATGTCTTGGCATGATGGGTTAATATCGCTGACTGGACTATTAATTATATTATCAAGGAGATGCATGTGCAACGAATTCTTGTCAGACGTAATTTAAGAATGGCGAGGTGCATGAAACACAAATCCCCCTTCCGTCCAATCTTAACTTGACTGTGATTTTGCGGAACGAAAAGTTCACAGGCGAAATGAAGAAAATCCTAGTTGCACCTCCAGGGAAACTCCAAACACAACCACTCTTCTCTGAAGTCTTAACTCAACAGGGCTCGATAATTTGTTGCTGGCTGCATTTGGGGTAACAGGCTTGCCCACTAGCTAGTCTGTAACTGCGGTGATAGGCTCGCCCCTAGCTAGCTCGTAAACTGTCGCCTCAGTAATTGAATGGAGACTGTTGGAAGAAATGAAAAAATAAAAACACTTATAGTGGGCGATGTATTGAAGATAGAGATATGCTCTTACGGACTTTTTTGTAGAACTTTTCATGGTGAACAATTCTTACACTCATAGTATATTGATATTTTTAACGATTTGCTCAGCGTAAGCTTAAAAAGCGCAAGGACGCCAGTTTTTTTCGACTTTTTCACTGAAATCTTTACTGCTTGACTTCCTTTGTTCATAAATACATTATTTTCTACAGAAACCTTACTTGTGATATCATTTAGTGAATGGTGAAAACCGCATCAAAATCCATCCAGTGGTTCTCGAGATTACCCGTGACATGCAAGAATCGGGGACTTCGTTTTATACTATGTAGAGATTACCTTTCTTGTACAAGCCACTGAAGCTACAAAGCCTATTTATGCAGCTCTCTTCATTCAGAGGGCAGTTAAATACAATAAAATAAATGAAGAGAGAAAAAAAACTTAACCTAAATATTCAGTTGACAATAGAATTTCTTGCTATTACATCTGTTCACATTGATCATGATAATTGTATATCAGATATATTACAATGAAGGGAGTGTTTTGTCGCTCTGCTGGGAAGTGCAGAACACTGGTGCAATTTATATTTATTCCAGACAATACTAGCTGAAATACGGAATTAACCTTTTCGTTTTTCAGTTCTATGATGAGGTATCTGGAGCATTTGTGCAGTGTGCCTATGCACAGGCCGCATGGGAGTTAGTGTGCAGTAAATATAAGACGGAACTTCGAATTTTAGAATTTTTGTCACAATCAGAGCCATGACATACTGTCGTCGTTCTTTTAAATTTAGCCATCCAATCTGGACGTAAAATGGAGTTATAAGAGACCCTCTTGGTAAATTGAGAACAAGCCGCAAGCATTTTGCATTGTTTGCAATTTTGTAGATAGATTTACTTTGTCTGGCAAGATTAGGGCCATTGGGCCCTCTCTTCCATCTAACCAGATTATTCAATTATTACATAATGAACAATACAAATACAACATAAACCTAACACTAATACAATGTTGATACAATATAAAATACATATGAAACAGATTGTAGCTTGGTCTAGGCATTTAATTGTTGTATTGCTAATTTATTGCTTGGGTGAATAATTGAGATACTTAGAAGTAAGTTTAAAATTAGAGTAAGAAAAGGACATACTGAAAAAATATAGACTAATGATGGTGGTGATAATGATGATGATGTGGATGAGGATGATTAGTCATTACTGACTTATGAGAGAGATTAATTATGGAGTGTATTTTGAATGGATGAAGAAGGTTATTTAGATGTCTAAATAGAGAGTAAATAAGAAAGTGTCAATTGGAAAGATTGAATATGTGTAATACGACATAAGAATACATGTCTTCAAGTGTTAAGTTCAACTTTCATTTACTTAGCGATTATGTACTGCTGGCAACGCTGCTTGAAACTGGACGGCGTCGCACCTCTGACAGAGCGAGGCAGATTGTTTCACAGTCGTGCAGTAGCAACAACGAATGAGTTGGTATAGCGTACTGTGCGGTGTATGGGTATCAGCATGAGAGTGTCGCTTTTTGACCGTGTTCCAAGACTATGCTCGTATGAGAGGCGGTGATACTGAGAATGCAGGTAAGCGGGAGTGGAAGTTGAGAGTATTTGTTGAATAAGGCATAAGGAATGGATGACGCGCCGTTGATTTAGATGTAACCAGTTAGGTTGCTCATAAGCGGGGGTGACATGGTCATAATGCCGTAAATTGTATATGTAGCGTACACAGGCATTTTGTGCATGATGGAGTTTGTTTTTTATGAGTAACAGTCAGATCATTATATGCCATATAACAGTAATCAAAATTAGGCAATATAAGGGAGGAAACAAGTCGTTCTTTTAATACACGAGAGAAAATATTCCAGAATCTTCTAAGGGAATTCAATGCGGAAAATAATATACTTTCAGGAAACATTGCAGACATGCTGCGTCCAGGAAAGATGTTCATCTACTATCACGCCTAGATCTTTAACTGATTCTCGGAATTCGATTGGGGAACCTCACAAGCGTAATTTTGGTAAAGTGGGTTCATTTTTTTTAATTTTAGGAGGATTTTCGGGTGGGAGATTATGATTGCTTGAGTTTTAGCCTCATTGAGTCGTAGTCCATGTAAGTGAGTCCAGTTACAGATGTCAGTTAAGTCTTCATTATTGAGGACCTCTCCCAGATCTTGGTAAATAATAGATCCATAGTCAAATATTGGTAACATCAAACTCTGTATCGAATGAATGGATTTCAGATCCGTATGTAGATACAGCTGTAGGTTGTCTGCGTACATATGATATTGACAGAATTTAAGGTCAGATGGAAGGTCATTTATATACACGGAGAACAGGAGTGGACCAAGGACCTATCCCTGGGGCACATCTGTTGTTATTTCACACCATTCTGAAACATTGTCGTCTACTAGGACTACTATCAGAAATCTGCCTGTTAGGTAAGACCTAAACCAGTTCGTTACTGACTTTGAAAGACCTAGATTTCTTAATTTAACTAGTAGGATCTCATGGTGAACTACGTCAAAAGCTTTTTTGAAATCGAATGGAGATAATATAGTTATTTCCTTCCAGTACATTGCTTGACGAATGTCGGTTGTGACTTTGATAAGAACTGTTCGAGTACTATGTTTTGATTTATATCCAGATTGATTCGGTTTTAGGATAATGTTGGAATTTATATATCCATAAAACTGATCAAACACAATCCGTTCTAACGCTTTCCCAATTGCACACTTATTGGTCTAAAGTCACTACAGTTTAAGGCGTTCGTGAATTTTGGTATGGTTTTGATCTTGGCTTTGTGTCGGATAAATACCCATTTGCAGGCCAAAGTTAAATATGTGCAATAAAACTGGCATGAATAGTTCCATATTCCTTTTCAATATTGTAATAGATATATGATCTGGTCCTATGGCTTTTGAAGTTTTCTTAAATATCGCTAAATGAATTTCCTCTGGATATGAAAATGAAAATCCACAGCCTGCTTCCAGTCTCCGACCGGGTCAGGAATGGAATGAATGAAGCCCCCATCTAGCGGCGAGGATAGGAACTGTGCCGGCTGCCGAGGCCTGACGCACTCCTCTGGGGCAATGATTAAATGAATGACAGATGAAATGAAATGGTAGTGGAGAGTGTTGCTGGAATGCAATTTTGACAGGGAAAACCGGAGTACCCGGAGAAAAACCTGTCTGCCTCCGTTTTGTCCAGCACAGATCTCACATGGAGTGACCGGGATTTGAACCACGGGCCCAGCGGTGAGAGGCCGGCGTGCTGCCGCCTAAGCCACGGAGGCTTCTCCTCTGGATATATGTGGCCAAAATGAAATTCTTCCCGTCGGTCAATAAATGTTTCCCTGTAGCGAGCAACAGTTGCCAAACTCTATTGCTATCTACAACAGTTGATACGCTTTTGTGTCTGGATTTTCAAACACCAAGAGTTCTTACAGCTCTCCAAATAGCTAAAGAGTGTTAGCCGAGTTTGAATTTGACAGGGTATATACTATGTATAAAAGGTCATGGGCTGAGAAGCAAGAAGCAGCTGTTTAGCCAACCTCAATCTCGTGCTAGTTGCAGTTGGATGCTTTTACGTATATCCTGAGTATAAGAGGAGGTTGCAGTGTGATGTGTATCTTGATACGGGAGCCACGACAGATTGCAAGTATTTAGATTCGTATACCTTATATTAGTTCATTTTTTAATAAAGAACCAAAATGTCCACCTTTTATACACTAGTAGTACGACTGTCTAGGAACCAAAATGGCGGTCTCTGTTTAAACGCCAGACCTGCTAGACGCCACCAGCCAAGTAACCTGACACTGTACTTCCTGCCTACGTAGACATTCCTATCTTATCAGCAGTCGCTCTCACCAAACCGCAAAGTCGCTGTATTCAGTGTCCAGCAAGCAGGACTAATTGTGTGAGCATTGAAAACGTGTGTGTCTTATTATTATTATTCTTAAACATTTTACTGTAATAATAATTACTAGCAAGCGGTCATCCTCAATACATGATCATGTTAACCACATACTTTCACCTTACAACACATCACTTCACCCAGTTCAATATTTAGTTTATAACATCTCAAGGCAAATAACCTTGCCGTCTTGACTCTTTGTGTCCATGCATATGACTTGGTCGACCGAATGTTATAGGTTTTCATATTCTACAACCATTTGCAGTGCCAGACTGCGGTCTCGCTAATTACTGTTTACTAGCATGTTAAAGATCCCCTTCAGAGGTAAAAAATCTTAGCACGTTTCACACGTTTTGGAATATTAGCCTCCATCCGTCATAGGATATATCACAAAACCAACCGTCATAAACCGCCCACCGTTCCGTCAAAATACCGATTCATTTCTTCCAGGCACGGTCACCGTGGTCGGCAACATGCTCGTTAAAACACATAACAGCGGTACCGTCTCTCTCAACGACCACTCTTAATTAATATTTGAACAGGTTAAAAAAATCTTCAACATGTAACTTAGTATGGCGTTAGACCATTTGTAATTATTTTTTAAAATAAAAAATACATTCAAAAGGGAAATGTCACTCCAAGTCCAACGACCCCTCACAAGTCCGTAAGCCTTATTGGTTCGCAAAATATTAACAAAAGTGCACTTAGGCCCGTTTGACAAAAGACAAAAATAAATTAAAAAACGCGTCATCCCAAATCCAACGACCCCTCATACTCGTCTTTAGCCTTATTGGTTCACAAAATATTAACAAAAAGTACAGTTAGGCCCTTTTGACAAAAATAAAAATTACCCCTCATACAAGTCCTTAGCCTTCTTAGTTCTCAAAATATTAACAAAAGTGCACTTAGGCCCTTTTGACAAAAATCAAAAATAAATTAAAAAACGGGGAGTCATCCCAAATCCAACGACCCCTCATACAAGTCTTTAGCCTTATTGGTTCGCAAGATATTAAAAAGCACGTGACCTATTAGTTTTCGATCTTTTGGTTTAATTTAAAAAAAATAACTTATCCATAAATAATTATTTAAAAAGCCCGCCCTCTTACAGAATCCCCAAGTGCGCATGCGTAAAAAACAAAAAACAGAAATATTAATTCATAGCGGCATTCAGCAGTACGCATGCGCTTTATGTGGAACAACGTTTATTTTCATACTGGTAACGGGCCTCATGTCTGTCGCATTTGGAAAGCGACTTTTTCTATGAAAATACCATTTCACCCATTAATAGGGGTAGGTTTTATTTTAGGGTTGAAATGAGTGGTCCATAGCAGAACCCCCGTCAGCTCGAGTCCAACGACACCTCATTTGTTAAAATCCGACCATGGGTTCACCAGATGTTAATTATTTAACATGTTTCAGCAAGTACAGTCGGGTACAAATAAAATGAGTGCGTTTTAAACCGCCTCACTCCCCTACTACTGTTACACGCGAGAATCTTGCAGTGCGGCCAACACTAAGTACGGAATACGGCGCCGAAAGGCAGCAAGTCATTCACTTAATGCTTTTCTCCTCTGATCGCACAGCTTGTAGCAGTGGTTTCTGTCTTAAACAGAAGGTTAACTTAATTTTTTCCTATGCCGTTCCAAGGCCCTTGGGTCAATGCTTCAGAATACGAATTGTTAAATAAAAAACATGTTTGACTCAATGCTTTTCAGCGCCAACCGATTCAATTGTTAGCTGAAGGTGTCGTATATAGGCAACGCGAGCGCACACAAATTATAGGAATTGTGATGGCACCAGTATTAGATGGTTAATTGGTAGCTGAAAGTGTCGTAAATAATCATCACGAGTGCACACAAGTTATAAGAACTGTAATGGCACCAGTGTTAAATGGTTAAGTTGGTAGCTGAAAGTGTCGTAAATAGTCATCACGAGTGCACACAAATTATAAGAACTGTAATGGCGCCAGTATTAAATGGTTAAGTTGGTAGCTGAAAGTGTCGTAAACATTCATCGCGAATAAAAACAAAATTTATGAGAATTGTAATTTCGATATTCGATACCATCGGAGGAGTAAATCGAAACTCATTTGGAACCGTGCCTTTCGGGAAGTATCGGTAATTGGTGAGATGTGACGTCAACCGAGGACTGATATATTAACATTGGTCGGATCATATTTGGGATATCTGTCGTAACATAAGGAGTGGAGGAAAATTCTCGCCGGTAGGCACCGCGACGTTAGTGGAAATGGAGAGACGCCTCGTCCATATGGTCTTCAGTCCTGTCAACATGAGACGCCAGAATATCCGATGCGTTTTTAGACAGCAGGGATGCCGGTGATTGGCATAATGTGGAGAAGACCTGCCGGAGTCGTTGGCGGGCGTCGTGACGCTTACCGCAGACGCCAGAGTGCGCCGCCACGGAACCGGAAATGGATCCACATCAGAAGGTGCATCATGGCGATCTTAAAGTCAGGTACAGTGTCAGCTAATTCTCCAATTAGCAGCTTGTGGTTATCGTAAACTCCGTTTATGTCCATCGTCCATTCCTCGTCGATTGATCCACGTAGGTTAATATTGGACGGCCCCTAACTCGTTGTAATCGATGTATTTGTCTCCAGGTCTTCTTATAGCCCATTTCTCAATCTCTGTATTAAAACAGGCATTTTGACGACTTCATCTTTCGTAATTATTACTTTTATCTCCTATATAGGCAACGTGTTGTCGTAATTTAATTTAATGGGATAGCCTGTGATTTGTATTTATTCAATGAAAGCTGAGCATGATGTTGGGGAGATGAAATATTTCGAGCGCGGGAGTAATTTTTGTCTGAGCGCTAATGTAGTATAATGCAAGTGAGGTGTTGTGTTTCGTGAGCGGTAGTTGCCACGACGGGTGTTATATTCGTAAGCGGTAATTGCCACGACATAAGGGGTGTTGTTATTATATTCGTGAGTTGTAATTGCCACGACGTAAGTATTGTTGTTTATATTTCGTGAGCCTGAAGTTGCCAGGACAGATGTTGTTATTGTTATATTCGTGAGCGGTAATTTCCACGACGTAAGTGGTGTTGTGTACATTTCTTGGGCCTGGAGTTGCCACTACATATGAGATGTTGTTTACATTTTGTGAGCCGATTTTTGCCTCGAAATAAGAAGTGTTGTTGCTTACATTTCGTGAGCCTGAAATTTTCCACGACATATGAGGTGTCGCTTATATTTTTTGTGCCGGTAATTGCCACAACATTAGGTGGTTATATATACATTGCTCATAATGCATATTACTGGGTGTTGTCTCCCCATGTAAGCGCCAGCCCTCGAGTCTGAGAAATTGATAGGGCGTCCTGCCATATGTATAATCACAGTTTCTGGACAGGCTGTTCCATCTCATTAATGTAGAATATATATTTCCATTAACACGGTAATAGTCCTGCAACGTCAAGCTTGGCTGTCGAGGGTGAATGATGCAATAATGTATTATACGCTTCACAAACATTCCTTATGTTGATCATTTATTTATTTATAAACATATCTTACACATTCTGGTTATATTTATTAAGCATTTATTATATGCTTCAGCAACATTCCAAATGTTGATCATTTTATAAACAATTCTTACACATTCTGGTAATATTTATAAAGCATTTATTATATGCTTCAGCAACATTCCAAATGTTGATCGTTTATTTATAAACAATTTTTACACATTCTAGTGATATTTACAAAGCATTTATTATATGCTTCAGCAACATTCCAAATGTTGATCGTTTATTTATAAACAATTCTTACACATTCTGGTGATATTTATAAAGCATTTATTATATGCTTCAGCAACATTCCAAATGTTGATCATTTATTTATAAACAATTCTTACACATTCTGGTGATATTTATAAAGCATTTATTATATGCTTCAGCAACAGTCCAAATGTCGATCATTTATTTATAAACAATTCTTACACATTCCGGTTATATTTATAAAGCTTTGGCCACGATAACAGCATCAACAAATTATTTATAAATCTGGCATCACATGACGTGGTGGTAACATGGTTATTTACATGGTCATATGATGATATTTGAGTTCTGAAAGTCTTATTCTGTGGAATTTATGTTATGATGTGTTGTTAATAAATGATGGAGGTTCATTTTTGTTTGATTTTTGGCCTTGGATTTTTTATCCACCTTGCCGATTGCACTCCGGAGCTAGTTTTCTCGGACCTGATTCATCCCTCCCCCCCCCCTCCCCCCCCCCCCCCGTCCCCCCGAGTATTATTAAGCGTCTCGTGCGAGGTAACTGGTTTCCGGGATGCATCCTTCCTGAGGTCACTTCGCGGGCTTTGGACCGATCAACTGGAGGCTGGAGCCGATCGGTGTGTGTCCCAGGGTCGTGAACGGGCACAATAAGGATAATGAGTTGTAAATATACCCTTACATTTAAGAGAAAGTAAGCTACATGAGTTTTACTTGACATCTCGTTAATACAGTACGGTAATATAGAACTAATATTGTAGTGAAATAGTTGCGGGACTGCGGTTTGCCGACAATCGACTATTTGAGTATGCGGTCTAATCGTTGTCACGCCAAGATCATTCTTCCTCGGTCTCTGGTTTAATCGTAAATTTTATTGGGTGGTGCCTGCTGTTGAGGGATGCAATGGTTCTTTTTCGATTATCTCTGTATCGTAGGCTATATACGTATAACGTCTTCTATGTAACTACTCCAGTAAACAAAACATTCTACACCTTCCCTTGACAGCAAATTGTCATCTGTTGACGACAATATTAGCTAATTAGTCTTTGATAGGTATTCTCATAGCAATTCATTATGGTCGTTAAATTGAAAAGCATATTGGTTTAGTGCGAGCCTTAATAATTTCGTTATATCTTCTGGTTTTTTTTCTAGATATTCCCATTAAACTATTATTATTATTATTAGGATGGCCTCTTTTACAGGTATATTGGCATACATATTTGAAAATCCACAGCCTGCTTCCGGTCTCCGACCGGGCCAGGAATGGAATGAAGGAAGCCCCCATCTAGCGGCGAGGATATGGACTGTCCCGGCTGCCGAGGCCTGACGCACTCCTCTGGGGCAATGATTAAATGAATGACAGATGAAATGAAATGATAGTGGAGAGTGTTGCTGGAATGAAATTTTGACAGGGAAAACCAGAGTACCCGGAGAAAAACCTGCCTGCCTCCGTTTTGTCCAGCACAGATCTCACATGGAGTGACCGGGATTTGAACCACGGACCCAGTGGTGAGAGGCCGGCGTGCTGCCGCCTAAGCCACGGAGGCTGGCATACATGTTTGTTAAGTCGAAAGATACAATTCTCATGTTTTGTTTGATTTGGATGTAACTTAAAATACTAACTAAATGATTTGTGATTGGTTGGTTGGTTGGTTGGTTGGTTGGTTGGTTGGTTGGTTTAGGGGCTTTGCGACATCGTGGTCATGAAGTCCCGTGTACTCGACTGTGTGTAGAATTTGTCTGATAACCTGTATTCTTGTGATGGTTGTATAAGTGTGAGTATTTCTAATTCAGGTAAGGATTAGGAAGGAGGCTGCCGAGGCCTTAAGGTAGGAACCATCCCGGCATTTGCCTGGAGTAAGGTGGGAAACCACGGAAAACCATTTCCAGGATGGCTGAGGTAGGAATCGAACCCGCCTCTTCTCAGTTTTTGCCTCACGAGGCTGACTGTACTTCATTCTAGCTCACAGACCAGAATTAAATTACTTGGCCGAGCCGGAAGTCAAACCCGGACCACCGTGGGGACAGCCAAGAATGCTAACCACTACGCTACGAGACGGACTAAATGTGTTGTGTTGTTGACGGGCTTGCCATTCTTATCCTATCCTTCAATATATTGAGCAACTTTTTCTTTCACGTGAAGTTAGGTGCATTTAACTTTACTATCATCATATATTGTATTTCAGTAGTATAGATCCCTCCTGCGGCGCTCACAAGTGACCAATCGTGAAAAATGAGCATTCAAATGAAAGAGAATAGACATTAGCAGTGACGAATTCCACTCTAATTTCATAAGTACTTATAATATCCTTAAAAAATGACTTTAAAAATGTACGAAGTGTGCGATTTGCATATACATTTGCTGTAGGAATTTACGCTCCATAATTGCTGTCCACTTCACATTTTGGCCACAGTGGCGCCTGTTTCATATCATTTTAATATTCTGAGGTCTTTCCTGTATCATTTTGCATAGATTTCAGTAAAAGTAAATCAAAGGAATGAATACTCAGTGTTAGAATGTCTTATTATTATAAAGATAATCAATTTTTCTGTACAACTATAGTTTTAAATTTTAGTTAGTAGGAGTATGTTGGTAATGCTTGTTTTGCACTATGTTTTATTTACTGTGACTTTGTGATGAGAAGGCTGTGACTTCCTGTTCCTTTGGTCAACATGTATGTATGTACTCAGTTGTATAGAAATGTGCCAAAATACATCTAGTATTCAAGTATCAATCCATGTGCCTTTTAATTAACTAACAGGTTATGAGCCCAGACCGGAATAATAGTGCGTGTTTGAAACTAATATTCAACATCGCTCAGTGAATACTTAGACACGGTGTAGCCTATTTACACATTATCGCAACAACGAGTGAATCAAATGTCTCAACCACGTTTTCCGCATCGACTTCTGTTATTTCTGGGATTACTGTTTCATCATCAGTGCCTAATATAAACTAAAAGGACAGCCAAATTATGGAAGCTGGAAATTCGCAATGAGAATGTGTCTTATGCCGGAGGGATTGTTTGGTTATGTCGATGGAACAATTGCCGTTACTTCACATGTGGACACAATTCGCGACCAGAGTGCGCTGGCAAAAATATGCCTTGCTGTTAAACCTTCTTGCTATATTCACGTGCATAACGCTACCAACCCGAAGGATGCCTGTAATAACCTCAAAAAGGCCTTCGAGGGATATAGTATGGCCACAAAGTTCGAACTGACCCGGAAATTTTTCAACATGAGGCAAGAAAGCAGCACAATGGAAGAGTTCGTCAACAATGTCTTGATGACCGTGCAGAAACTCGCCAATATAGGTGAAACTATTGAAGATAAATGGGTCTCATTCGTTATGAGGAATGATGTCTCAAACGAATATGAAAATTTCGTGGCAGCGGTGAATCAGCAGTTGAAGGAGGATTTCACTTCAGAAGATGTAAAGGTTGCTCTTCTGGGTGAAAGCGAGAGGAGAAGAGTGAAGGGAGAATGTGAATCATCATCTGCCATTGCTTTGTTCTCCAATCAATGCAAGAAGAAAAATTATAAGAAGAGAAAGCCAGGCGATCCAGGATTTAAACGTTACGAGAGTGGCAGCCCTGAACGTGGTCGACCCAATTGTCCGAAGTTGAAGCAAATCAAGAAATTTCAAGCGAACCGTGCATCAACTGCTGACTGAATATCAGGCGGGCAGAAGACTCTCCTCCCCAAGGCGTTGACTACCAAGGTGGCTTCCTCAGCATGGGTCATCGACTCAGGTGCAACGTCCCACATGACCAAGGAAATGGCATCACTGCAAGATGTTGACTCAAGTGTTCGTACGTCAATCAGCGTTGCAGACGATTCTGAGATATTGTCTGAAGGTGTCGGTAAGGTTGTGCTAAATCTTGGTAATTATAATATTAAAACAGTGACTGATGTACTTATGTTCCAAATTTATCTACAAACTTGCTCTCAATACATAAAATGACAGAAAAAGGGTACAATCTTGTCTTTGACAATGTCCTGTAAAGTCTTTAATGGATCAAATTTTTCTGTTGATGGAAATTTAGAGTTTAAGTGTGTAAAACAAGATGGTTTATACTCAATAGCTGAGTGTCCACAGGAACCAGTGAGGGCATTGTCTGCTGAAGGCATCTCTGATGGGGAACTGTGGCACAAAAGGCTGGGTCATTTAAATCGTAAAGGTATGAAAGAACTACTACATATCATCACTGGCATGAAGTTTAATCAAATCAATCAAAATGTTTGTGTTACCTGCCTGGAAGGCAAGCAAACAGTAAAGTCATTTCCTAAAAATGGGAGAAAAGCTAAATCTGTTCTAGATATTATTCATAGTGATGTACAAGGTCCCATGGAGGTATAATCGTGGGGCGGAGCCAGATACTGTTTGATTTTTGTCGATGACTTCACTAGGAATGTCTTTGGATATATGATTGCTTCTAAATCTGAAGTTTTTTTTTTTCTAAATTCCGCCTCTTCAAGGAGATGATATAGAACCAGCTCAATAAACGCATTAAGTGTCTAAGAACCGACAATGGAGGAGAATATACTAGTAATGAATTTGAGTTGTATTTACAGGAGAACGGAATTATTCATCAAACAAGTATTCTATATAGTCCTCAGCAAAATGGTATTGCTGAAAGGACTAACAGGACCTTGGCACAGAGAACTCGCTGCATGCTGTTTGAGTCAGGTCTAGAAAAGAGATTCTGGGCAGAGACTATGAACACTGCCATCTATCTCAAGAACCGATCTCGTACCAGATGAGGCATGGTCTGGAGTAAAAGTTGATATTTCCCACCTTAAAACTTTTGGCTGTAAAGCACAGGTTCATGTCTGTGATGTTAAAAGGCAGATGTTTGACAAGAAATCTGATGAGATGATATTTGTAGGTTATTCTGAAACACAAAAAAGATACCGCCTTGTAAGGAAAAGTGACCCAAAGCCTATTGTTGTAGCTAGGAATGTTGTTTTTCTTGAAGGTCCATCATTCCAAGTGAATGCAAATAATCCAGTAATTAATGCTGTAAATGACATGTCAATATTGTCGGTGCCTGTGATTAATACTTTTGTTGATCACCACAATGTTGATGTTGTAGATGTTGATGTTATGAGTGATGAAACTTAAAGGGTTATGACTGTGTCCAATGACACTACACCAGCTGAATCATCTGATAGTGATAGTGGTTTTGACATTTCTAACCTCTATATTCGTAGTGATGATAGCTCAATTGAGGATATTGTTAGTCATGAGCCTGGTCCCCAGCATGACCGTCCTGATATGATGGGGGGCAGATATCCCCAGCGTACCAGAGCGGCCAAGAGGGATGAGGATTATGAATACTCGTTTCTGACTGTTGGGCCACAAGATCCTAAAAATTATTCAGAAGTATGTTCAAGGTCAGATCAGAAGCTGTGGAGAAATGCCATGCGAGAGGAAATGTTGTCGTAAACTAACAATCAAACTTGGAGATTGGTTATTCAGATGTTATTCAGTGTAAGTGGGTCTACAAACTTAAGAAAGGACTGAATGGGTCCAAGCGCTACAAAGCAAGACTTGCGGCGAAAGGATTCACTCAGGTTCCAGGTAGAGACTACGATAAGACTTTTGTACCTGTTGTCAGGCTCTCATCGCTAAGAGTCCTATTTGCCCTCGCTGCCGAGTCAGACTGGGAAATAGACCATGTGGACGTAACAACTGCTTTTTTAAATGGTGATTTGTCTGAAACGATTTACATGGAGCAACCGGAAGTTTATCTGGAAAAGGGAAATGAAGGTAAAGTGAGCAGATTGCAAAGAGCTTTATATGGTCTCAAGCAAGCTGCCAAATCCTGGAATGATAAAATTCATGATTTTCTTATTCAACATAAGTTCCAGAATTCAGAGTATGATGCATGTGTCTACACTAAGAACGGAGGTAAAACATGTGTATCGATTGGCTTGCATGTTGATGACTTCTATATTTTCTCAAACTGTAAGCAGGAAACTAAGAAACTTAAAGACACTATGTCTAAATGTTTTAAAATATGGGACTTGGGTCCTGTAAGTGAATGTCTAGGTATAGAGAGTGACAAGAGACCGGAAATCTCATTCAGTTAAGTTGGATCAAGAGAGCTATGCTCTCGACATTGGCAAAAACTATGGTATGGAGGAGTGTAAAACAGTGAACACGCCCCTAGTAGCCTACTTGGTGTAAAACTTGTCCGGCCAATGAATTCTACAAATCATCTACTGTATCAAAAATTGATAGGTGCCCTTATGTATCTGGCGGTAGGCACCAGACCTGACATCTGTTTTGCTGTTAGTTATTTAAGCCAATTCAACAGTTGCATTGATGATGAACATTTCATTGCTGCCCTGACAGTGGTTAGATACCTGAAGGGTACAATGGGCTTAGGGCTAAAATATTGTAAAGGAGGTTGTAGTTTAACTGTTTATGCAGATGCTGATTTTTCTGCTTGTGCTGTTGATAGAAAATCTGTTACTGGCTATGTGTTCAAGCTAGCAGGTGGAGCCATTAGTTGGCAGAAAACAAAGATCTGTAACTATTGCAGATAGCACAACTTTTGTAGAGTATGTTTCTACTAGTGAATTTGGTAAGGATGGTGTGTATTTAAGAGGTCATCTTGGGAAATGATCAGTCCCAATCAAATGTAATAAAATATGTAATGATAACCAAGGAGCTATTAGTAAGTGCTTGAACCAGTCATCTGGCAGCAAAAGTAAACACATTGATGTCACGTTCCATCAAATAAACCATTGGGTGAAATGTGATGTTGTCAGTGTACAATACTTGTCAACTGAACAGATGATTGCTGGTGTGCTAACCAAAGCACTTTCAAGAGCAAACCATGATTTTTGCATTGCATCTATGGGGATGGCAGATTAATTCATGTGTTGTGTGTACAAACAATCAATTAAGTGAGGGTTTTAGAATGTCTTATTATCATAAAGATAATCAATTGTTCTGTACAACTTTAGTTTTAAATTTTAGTTAGTAGGAGTATGTTGGTAATACTTGTTTTGCACTATGTTTTATTTACTGTGACTTTGTGAAGAGACGTCCGTGACTTCCTGTTCCTGTATGTATTCTTTAGTCAACATGTATGTATGTACTCAGTTGTATAGAAATGTGCCAAAATACATCTAGTATTCAAGTATCAATCCGTGTGCCTTTTAATTAACTAACTCTCAGATCGTATAATTTCATAAATATCGAATAACCGGTGAGTGTTAAGATGATCCAATTTTCAGTGATTGCCTTCTTAAGTTAGGGAACGTAGAACTTGGAATTCTAACTGCAATGTAAATAATCATTTGGTTGTAATAAAAACATAACTACCTTTCTCCTTACGTCTCTCATTATAAACCTACTGTGGAAAGTGTGGTTTGTGAACATGCGAGATTTCTCGCACGGGTCCGCTAGTTAGGTTTATTGGGCACTTCTATTTTTAGGTAACGCTCTCACGCATGGGAATTTTGGGTTCATTTGCGTCAACTGATACATAGTTGGTTTGTATTGGTAGGCTATGAGTATACAATCGACCCATACATATTGTTTACGTTCTAGACAACCTTTATAGTTCATTGGTGGACAGGACTGGAACTCGTGTCACGGTTCGTTTTGTATCTTCTAATGCGTTATGTCATTTCATTATATTTCCGTTTTTCAATTTCGATTATTATCGACGTTATATTATAATTATAAATTTATGTGAAGAAAAGAGAAACAACACTAGTCTGTGATACAACATCGTAAGTATGGGGTTTTAGGCGAAAGGGTACAAAACTTCCGGATTGGGACACGCGTTATCAATATGACTCGCAGTAAATATACTGTGATATATCCCGCAGACACTGCAACGACTTTTTTCATTATATTTTGACTATTCACAATGATTGTTTCAAAAACGTGTTGTGGTCCTCCGTTAAAAAGTTACTCAAAACTGACCTGGCGCTGAAAATGTGACAATTTATATGCAACATTTTATCTGGTGTGATCTGCTACCACTGATATACACTCGTACATATATCCATATCTGCGTGCGTCCATATGGAAATGTAGAACTCTGCTGACAGCTTCTAATTAAGAAATATTCCAGATTAAACTAGAAACTGAAAAATCTTTGAATGGTTTATCCTGCATGTAGTCAGTATGTACAGATCAGAATAGGCTACTACGGTTAAAACACCTTATCACTAAGCAGGTAATTTGAGCCATAGATATCCCCCTCCTGAGCACGAGACAAATATAACTGCCGGTTTTAAATGGTCATTACCGTTCATACCACCTGCTGTGACTGTTCAAAAGATGATCCCCCTCCCGTTCTGCCTTGCTCAATGGCATTCGCCACATTCCGCACAAAAACATTCAATAATCCAAGCATCCTTCCGAAACCGTGCACCATCCACGTACAGCGTCAAGCAAGGAACTGTGAGCTTGTCATATTCTCAAGAAAAAATACATTTTAAAAACAAGCCAACTAATATATAAACTGCACATGGAATTGCTAGACTGTCATCTTGGTCATTGACGACATGACCAATTATTCTACCGGCTCATGATCTGGTCATGTCTTACTACTTTATTAGATTTGGTTCCTTTGAAATGTTTATTTTATCTCAATGTTCGAATCTCGGTTTTTACTAGCCTACGAGCGTGAATGGTTCACCGAGCTGTAGTTTGTGTTTCGAATAATTTATCCTGACAGAAAAGTAAACGCAGGCTGAATAAGGAGGTTAAAGGCAAGCACCAACGTGCGACATTTATTGGAGTTGATTTTTCTAGCCTATCTTTTAAGTTCTAGTTTCTAGGTTAAAATACAGAGTCGACCAATAACTTGGCTCACGTGCCACCCAACTGCACACATTTCACTTTATACTCTCTCCACTCCACCTTAGCAGAGAATTAAGCCAGTCAGAAACGAGCAGCTTGGCCTAGATCACATGTGACAACGCGTTGACTGGATCAGACACGCCTAACTACACACTTCTATAGTTCTCTCAATTTCCTCGGCGACTCAAACGGTGCACAATGCCACGCACCGACATTAACGTTTGTTCGCTGTTAACCAATAGCTGGTGGTTCTTGACTAATAGCATGCTTGTTCTGTCATTCCTCGTCGCCCGGTCTTGGCTGACGGTTCGTTCGTCATAGTTGCACACAGTTTTGTTCACTCTCGTTGGTTACTCTCAGTGGCTACGGTGGAGAGTTGACAACGCTGTGCCTCGAGCTGGGAAAGCCCTGGTTCAACGCAGACATGGAATGTAAACATAGCCTCCCAGCTAGGTTTCAAAAGCGAGCCGGGCGTTAATGAAGAAACTGAGAAAACTATATTTTACAGCACTGTGTTTTAAGTTCCAAGTCCGTTTTTGAATGATGAAGAACCGTAAATAATGAAATCATCGTATGTGAAAACCACGTAGCTATAGGTGTATTGAGCCCAGAAATGGTTATAAATGAATGTCAGACAACTATATCCCTTTCACAAACATACACACATGTATAGGTAATTGCTATGAAGGCAGTAGGTGTTTCTGTACACGACGCGGTAGAGGTAGAGCCCTGCGCGGATAAACACAACGTTATCCGCATCTGCCCCGCATCCGCACGACTTTTATCCGCATCAGCCCCACATCCGCACGACTGTTATCCGCATCCGTCCCGCATCCGCAGACTTTTATCCGCATCCGTCCCGCATCCGCACGACTGTTATCCGCATCTAGCCCACATCCGCACGACTTTTATCCGCATCCGTCCCGCATCCGCACGACCATTATCCGCACGACTGTTATGCGCATCCGCACGACTGTTATCCGCATCCGTCCCGCAACCGCACGACTGTTATTCAATCCACATCCGCACGACTTTTAACCGCGTCCGTCCCGCATCCGCACGACTGTTATTCGCCCCACATCCGCACGACTTTTATCCGCATCCGTCCCGTATCCTCATGACTTTCATCCGCATCCGCACGTTTGTTATCTGAATCCGCTGACATTACAATAATATTTTTAATCTCTACTTAGTAGTCTATAAAACAAAGTCCCCGATTCTTGGATGTTACTGGTAAACTCGAGGACCACTGGATGGATTTTGATGCGGTTTTCACCATTCTCGAAAAGATATCTCCAGGATAATTTTTGTAGAAAATAATTTATTTTTGATCAAAGGAAGCCGAGCAATAACGATTTCAGTGCAAAAGATGAAAATAAACCTGGCGTCCGAGAGTTTTGTAAGCTTACGCTGGGCAAACCGTTAAAAATATCTCAATACTATGAGTGTAAGAATTGTTCAGCATGAAAAGTTCTACAAAAAAGTCCGCGAGAGCATATGTCCATCTTCAATACATCGCCCACTATAAGTGTTTTTACGTTTCAATTTCTTCCTACCATGTCCGTTCAACTACTGAAGCGACAGTTTACGAGCTAGCCTAGCTAGCGGGCGAACCTATTGCCCCAGATACAGCCAGCAGCAAACCGTTGAGTCATGTTAAGTTGACACTTCTGAGAAGGGTGGGTGTGTTTGGAGTTTCCCTGGAAGAGCAACACGGGTTTTCTTCATTTCGCCTTTGAAACACAGTCAAGTTAAGATTGGACGGAAGGGGGATTTGAGTTTCATTCACCTCACCATTCCCTGGAAGTGCAACTCTCATTTTTGTTCCGCGAAATTCCCAGGCAATTTAAGATTGGACGGAAGGAGGATTATATTATATTAAATTATACTGATTGGCGTATAATCTCTACTTAGTATAAAACAAAGTCCCCGATTCTTGGATGTCACGGGTAATCTCGAGAACCACTGAATGGATTTTGATGCGATTTTCACCATTCTGTAAAGGATATCTCGAGGAAGGTTTCTGTAGAAAATTATTTATTTATGACCCAAGGAAGTCAAGCACTAACGATTTCAGTGAAAAGGTCGAAAAAAAACTGGCGTCCATGCGCTTTTTAAGCTTACGCTGGGCAACCCGTTAAAAATATCTACTGTATATACTATGAGTGTAAGAATTTTTCAGCATGAAAAGTTCTACAAAAAAGCCCGGGAGAACATATCTCTATCTTCAATACATCGCCTACTATAAGTGTTTCTACATTTTGCAATTCTTCCAACAATCTCCATTCAGTTACTGAGGCCTAGCTAGCGGGCGAGCATATTACCCCAGATACAGCCAGCAGCAAAGTGTCGAGTCGTGTTGAGTTAAAACTTCAGAGAAGAGTGGTTGTGTTTGGAGTTTCCCTGGAATTGCAACTCGGCATTTCTTCATTTCGCCTGTGATCTTTTCGTTCCGCAAAATTCACAGTCAAGTTAAGATTGGATGGAAGGTGGATTGGTGTTGCATGCACTTCGCCATTCATAAATTACGTCTGACAAGAATTTGTTGCATATGCATCTCCATGATAATATAATTAATAGTCCAGTCATTGATTTTAACCCATCATGCCGAGACGTAAAACGGCTATTGGTCGTTGTTCATTGACATTGAAAACATAGCGCTTATCAAGTAATGCATTCATAACTGTTCCCGGGCGAAGCCGGGTCTGGTTGCTAGTTTATTAGATAAAGCGTAAAGTACTAAAGCAACACATTTAAACATATGGGGAGAAATTCGTTCCCCTAGGCTATGTGTGAAGCGCAAGACAATTTTGACTGAGTTTTGTCTGAGTAACGGCATGTGAAACAGCGAGTGGCTAATTATAACACCTACTTAGTCGTCGGATATACCCAAGCCGGATATACCCAAGCCGGATATACCCAAGCCGGATATACCCAAGCCGGATATACCCAAGCCGGATATACCCAAGCCGGATATACCCAAGCCGGATATACCCAAGCCGGATATACCCAAGCCGGATATACCCAAGCCGGATATACCCAAGCCGGATATACCCAAGCCGGATATACCCAAGCCGGATATACCCAAGCCGGATATACCCAAGCCGGATATACCCACTGTGGAAAGTGTGGTTTGTGAACATGCGAGATTTCTCGCACGGGTCCGCTAGTTAGGTTTATTGGGCACTTCTATTTTTAGGTAACGCTCTCACGCATGGGAATTTTGGGTTCATTTGCGTCAACTGATACATAGTTGGTTTGTATTGGTAGGCTATGAGTATACAATCGACCCATACATATTGTTTACGTTCTAAACAACCTTTATAGTTCATTGGTGGACAGGACTGGAACTTGTGTCACGGTTCGTTTTGTATCTTCTAATGCGTTATGTCATTTCATTATATTTCCGTTTTTCAATTTCGATTATTATCGACGTTATATTATAATTATAAATTTATGTGAAGAAAAGAGAAACAACACTAGTCTGTGATACAATATCGTAAGTATGGGGTTTTAGGCGAAAGGGTACAAAACTACCGGATTGGGACACGCGTTATCAATATGACTCGCAGTAAATATACTGTGATATATCCCGCAGACACTGCAACGACTTTTTTCATTATATTTTGACTATTCACAATGATTGTTTCAAAAACGTGTTGTGGTCCACCGATAAAAAGTTACTCAAAACTGACCTGGCGCTGAAAATGTGACAATTTATATGCAACATTTTATCTGGTGTGATCTGCTACCACTGATATACACTCGTACATACAGGGTCTTTCATATAAAGTAAGAATGCCAAGCGGCGGGTTTGTTATCCGCTAGTGTGGTGGCCTTGACCGAGCTTGTGGGGAGCCGTGGCCCCCTGCTCTAAGCGTGTGTACAATCCTCTATGAAATATTACCTTATAAAAGTTGTTGAAAGTGTCGTCCTTCCTGGGTTATACAGACATTGTATCTGGTAACCACATTTTGGCTGACGCGAGTGAGTCATGCCACTGTATTTTTTCTGATTTTTTATTTTGTGTTTTTTATTGAGCACTGAACCAGTAGTGTCAAAGTTATTTACAATTACGTGAATCTGTGCTAGTCAAGGTGGCACTTCATCAGGAAATTGCTGAACAAATGCATCACGTACCCGCCGAGCCGAATTGTAATTAAAATAAATTTTACATACAACAAGATGTTCAGTAAAGAACATATAGCCTACTTTCTCCTAAATGCATGGGTATTGTTATAACTCTTTGTCCTTTTCAAGGAGTATGATTGAATGTTGGTTGTAGTAGCTTGTTGAAATACAACGTTCTATAGGGATATTAAACATGAATATGAGGTGCCCTTTGCTAGTGCTACCTCTGTACCAAATTTCGTTCAATTCGGTTTCACAGTATTCGAATTAATAGGAGGAATCAATTTTGACATAAAGATGGCCGCCATCCCCAAACTATTGGGCTGATGTTCTTGCAGTTTGGTCAGAATATGTTTCCCACATCAAGATATGGTGTTGTAAAATTTGGTAGAGACTAGATTATTAGGTTGGTCGTAATTACATTTTAGCTTTTAACATTTGGGTGGCCGCGATTACGTTTCCGTCATGATAGCGGTGATATAAAACATGACACTGAGGTGCCCTTTGCTAGTGCTACCTCTGTACCAAATTTCGTTCCATTCGGTTTCACCGTGTTTGAATTAATAGGGGGAATCGATTCTGACACAAATATGGCCGCCATCCGCAAACTATTAGGCGAATGACCTATTAGATTGGTCAAAGGATGCTCCCTCCATAGTGGTATGTAGTTGCAAAATTTGGTAGAGATCGGATGGTTATGTTAGTCGTAATTTGATTTAAGCTTTAAACATTTGTGTGGCCGCCATTACGTTTCAGTCAATATGGCGGCGATATTAATCATGGCACTGAGATGCCCATTGCTAGTGCTATCTCTGTACCAAATTTCGTTCCATTCGGTTTCACCGTGTTTGAATTAATAGGGGGAATCGATTCTGACACAAAGATGGCCGCCATACGCAAACTATTAGGCGAATGACCTATTAGATTGGTCAAAGGATGCTCCCTCCATAAAGGTATGTAGTTGCAAAATTTGGTAGAGATCGGATGATTAGGTTAATCGTAATTTGATTTAAGCTTTGAATATTCGTGTGGCCGTGATTACGTTTCAATCAATATGGCGGCGATATAAAACATGACACTGAGATGCCCTTTGCTAGTGCTACCTCTGTACCAAATTTCATTCCATTCGGTTCCACCGTGTTCGAATTAATAGGGGGAATCAATTTTGACATAAAGATGGCCGCCATCCGCAAACTATTAGGCTAATAACCTATTAGAATGGTCAAAGGAGCCCTCCATAAACGTATGTTGTTGCAAAGTTCGGTAGAGATCGGATGGTTATGTTAGTCGTAATTTAACTTGAGCTTTGAACATTTGTGTGGCCGCCATTACGTTTCTGTCAATATGGCGCCGATATAAAACATGACACTGAGATGCCCTTTGCTAGTGCTACCTCTGTACCAAATTTCGTTCCATTCGGTTTCACCGTGTTTGAATTAATAGGGGGAATTGATTTTCACACAAAGATGGCCGCCATCCGCAAACTATTAGGCTAATGACCTATTCATTTGGTCAAAGGATGCTTCCTCTATAAGGGTATGTTGTTGCAAAATTTGGTAGAGATCGGATGATTAGGTTAATCGTAATTTGATTTAAGCTATGAACATTTGTGTGGCCACCATTACGTTTCCGTCAAGATGGCGGCGATATAAAACATGACACTGAGGTGCCTTTTCTTAGTACTACCTCTGTACCAAATTTCGTTCCATTCGGTTGTACCGTGATTGAATTAATAGGGGGAATCGATTCTGACACAAAGATGGCCGCCATCCGCAAACTATTAGGCGAATGACCTATTAGATTGGTCAAAGGATGCTCCCTCCATAAAGGTATGTAGTTGCAAAATTTGGTAGAGATCGGATGATTAGGTTAAACGTAATTTGATTTAAGCTTTGAACATTCGTGTGGCCGCCATTACGTTTCAGTCAATATGGCGGCGATATAAAACATGACACTGAGGTGCCCTTTGCTAGTGCTACCTCTGTACCAAATTTCGTTCCATTCGGTTTCACCGTGTTCGAATTAATAGGGGGAATCAATTTTGACATAAATATGGCCGCCATCCGCAAACTATTAGGTGAATGACCTATTAGATTGGTCAAAGGATGCTCCCTCCCTAAAGGTATGTAGTTGCAAAATTTGGTAGAGATCGGATGATTAGGTTAATCGTAATTTGATTTAAGCTTTGAACATTCGTGTGGCCGCGATTACGTTTCAGTCAAGATGGCGGCGATATAAAACATGACACTGAGGTGCCCTTTGCTAGTGCTACCTCTGTACCAAATTTCGTTCCATTCGGTTCCACCGTGTTCGAATTAATAGGGGGAATCAATTTTGACATAAAGATGGCCGCCATCCGCAAACTATTAGGCTAATAACCTATTAGATTGGTCAAAGGAGCCCTCCATAAACGTATGTTGTTGCAAAGTTTTGTAGAGATCGGATGGTTATGTTAGTCGTAATTTAACTTGAGCTTTGAACATTTCTGTGGCCGCCATTACGTTTCTGTCAATATGGCGCCGATATAAATCATGACACTGAGATGCCCTTTGCTAGTGCTACCTCTGTACCAAATTTCGTTCCATTCGGTTTCACCGTGTTTGAATTAATAGGGGGAATTGATTTTCACACAAAGATGGCCGCCATCCGCAAACTATTAGGCTAATGACCTATTCATTTGGTCAAAGGATGCTTCCTCTATAAGGGTATGTTGTTGCAAAATTTGGTAGAGATCGGATGATTAGGTTAATCGTAATTTGATTTAAGCTTTGAATATTTGTGTGGCCGCCATTACGTTTCCGGCAAGATGGCGGCGATATAAAACATGACACTGAGGTGCCTTTTGTTAGTACTACCTCTGTACCAAATTTCGTTCCATTCGGTTGCACCGTGTTCGAATTAATAGGGGGAATCGATTTTCACACAAAGATGGCCGTCATCCGCAAACTATTACGTTGATGACCAATTAGTTTGGTCAAAGGATGCTCCCCCCATAAAGATATGTTGTTGCAAAATTTGGTAGAGATCGGATGATTAGGTTAGTCGTAATTTGATTTAAGCTTTGAACATTTGTGTGGCCGCCATTACGTTTCCGTCAAGATGGCGGCGATATAAAACATGACACTGAGGTGCCCTTTGTTAGTACGACCTCTGTACCAAATTTCGTTCCATTCGGTTGCACCGTGTTCGAATTATTAGGGGGAACCAATATTCACACAAAGATGGCCGCCATCCGCAAACTATTACGCTGGTGACCTATTGGTTTGGTCAAAGGATGCTCCCCCCATAAAGGTATGTTGTTGCAAAATTTGGTAGAGATCGGATGATTAGGTTAGTCGTAATTTGATTTAAGCTTTGAACATTTGTGTGGCCGCCATTACGTTTCCGTCAAGATGGCGGCGATATAAAACATGACACTGAGGTGTCCTTTGCTAGTGCTACTTTTGTACCAAATTTCGTTCAATTCGCATTCACCGTGTTCGAATTGATAGGGGGGGGGGCAGACATTCAGAGTACACACACTCACACACAGACACACACACACACACACACAGACTCACACACACACATACACACACACACACACACACACATACACACACACACACAGACTCACACACACACATACACACACACAGACAGACACACTTTTTTCGCCCTGTGTTGATCTCATAAGTCTACTTTCATTTTTTTGCAAAAATCGAAAGTAGGCTAAAAATACGATGTTGCAATGATAACTGTCTCAACATGTTAGCAGCTGTGGTTTAGACTGGCGACTGACAACACCTGCACGCTTATTGCAAGGTCAAGTTTGTACTATGCGCGCGCTTTCAATACTACAGCAGGGGGCCGTGGTGCGTCACAAGCTCGGCCAAGCCGGCTTCAGCAGCGGATGACAAAACCACCGCTCGCCGTTGTTACTTTATATGAAAGACCCTGTATATCCATATCTGCGTGCGTCCATATGGAAATGTAGAACTCTGCTGACAGCTTCTAATTAAGAAATATTCCAGATTAAACTAGAAACTGAAAAATCTTTGAATGGTTCATCCTGCATGTAGTCAGTATGTACAGACCAGAATAGGCTACTACGGTTAAAACACCTTATCACTAAGCAGGTAATTTGAGCCATAGATATCCCCCTCCTGAGCACGAGACAAATATAACTGCCGGTTTTAAATGGTCATTACCGTTCATACCACCTGCTGTGACTGTTCAAAGGATGATCCCCCTCCCGTTCTGCCATGCTCAATGGCATTCGCCACATTCCGCACAAAAACATTCAATAATCCAAGCATCCTTCCGAAACCGAGCACCATCCACGTACAGCGTCAAGCAAGGAACTGTGAGCTTGTCATATTCTCAAGAAAAAATACATTTTAAAAACAAGCCAACTAATATATAAACTGCACATGGAATTGCTAGACTGTCATCTTGGTCATTGACGACATGACCAATTATTCTACCGGCTCATGATCTGGTCATGTCTTACTACTTTATTAGATTTGGTTCCTTTGAAATGTTTATTTTATCTCAATGTTCGAATCTCGGTTTTTACTAGCCTACGAGCGTGAAGGGTTCACCGAGCTGTAGTTTGTGTTTCGAATAATTTATCCTGACAGAAAAGTAAACGCAGGCTGAATAAGGAGGTTAAAGGCAAGCACCAACGTGCGACATTTATTGGAGTTGATTTTTCTAGCCTATCTTTTAAGTTCTAGTTTCTAGGTTAAAATACAGAGTCGACCAATAACTTGGCTCACGTGCCACCCAACTGCACACATTTCACTTTATACTCTCTCCACTCCACCTTAGCAGAGAATTAAGCCAGTCAGAAACGAGCAGCTTGGCCTAGATCACATGTGACAACGCGTTGACTGGATCAGACACGCCTAACTACACACTTCTATAGTTCTCTCAATTTCCTCGGCGACTCAAACGGTACACAATACCACGCACCGACATTAACGTTTGTTCGCTGTTAAACAATAGCTGGTGGTTCTTGACTAATAGCATGCTTGTTCTGTCATTCCTCGTCGCCCGGTCTTGGCTGACGGCTCGTTCGTCATAGTTGCACACAGTTCTGTGCACTCTCGCTGGTTACTCTCAGTGGCTACGGTGGAGAGTTGACAACTCTGGGCCTCGAGCTGGGAAAGCCCTGGTTCAACGCAGACATGGAATGTAAACATAGCCTCCCAGCTAGGTTTCAAAAGCGAGCCGGGCGTTAATGAAGAAACTGAGAAAACTATATTTTACAGCACTGTGTTTTAAGTTCCAAGTCCGTTTTTGAATGATGAAGAACCGTAAATAATGAAATCATCGTATGTGAAAACCACGTAGCTATAGGTGTATTGAGCCCAGAAATGGTTATAAATGAATGTCAGACAACTATATCCCTTTCACAAACATACACACATGTATAGGTAATTGCTATGAAGGCAGTAGGTGTTTCTGTACACGACGCGGTAGAGGTAGAGCCCTGCGCGGATAAACACAACGTTATCCGCATCTGCCCCGCATCCGCACGACTTTTATCCGCATCATCCCCACATCCGCACGACTGTTATCCGCATCCGTCCCGCAACCGCACGACTGTTATTCGCCCCACATCCGCACGACTTTTAACCACATCCGTCCCGCATACGCACGACTGTTATTCGCCCCACATCCGCACGACTCTTATCCGCATCCGCACGTTTGTTATCTGAATCCGCTGACATTACAATAATATTTTAAATCTCTACTTAGTAGTTTATAAAACGAAGTCCCCAATTCGTGGATGTTACTGGTAAACTCGAGAACCACTGAATGGATTTTGATGCGATTTTCACCATTCTGTAAAGGATATCTCGAGGAAGGTTTCTGTAGAAAATTATTTATTTATGGCCCAAGGAAGTCAAGCACTAACGATTTCAGTAAAAAGGTCGAAAAAAAACCTGGCGTCCGTGCGCTTTTTAAGCTTACGCTGGGCAATCCGTTAAAAATATCTACTGTATATACTATGAGTGTAAGAATTGTTCAGCATGAAAAGTTCTACAAAAAAGCCCGGGAGAACATATCTCTATCTTCAATACATCGCCTACTATAAGTGTTTCTACATTTTGCAATTCTTCCAACAATCTCCATTCAGTTACTGAGGCCTAGCTAGCGGGCGAGCATATTACCCCAGATACAGCCAGCAGCAAACTGTCGAGTCGTGTTGAGTTAAGACTTCAGAGAAGAGTGGTTGTGTTTGGAGTTTCCCTGGAAGTGCAACTCGGCATTTCTTCATTTCGCCTGTGATCTTTTCGTTCCGCAAAATTCACAGTCAAGTTAAGATTGGATGGAAGGTGGATTAGTGTTGCATGCACTTCGCCATTCATAAATTACGTCTGACAAGAATTTGTTGCACATGCATCTCCATGATAATATAATTAATAGTCCAGTCATTGATTTTAACCCCATCATGCCGAGACGTAAAACGGCTATTGGTCGTTGTTCATTGACATTGAAAACATAGCGCTTATCAAGTAATGCATTCATAACTGTTCCCGGGCAAGCCGGGTCGGGTTGCTAGTTTATTAGATAAAGCGTAAAGTACTAAAGCAACACATTTAAACATATGGGGAGAAATTCGTTCCCCTAGGCTATGTGTGAAGCGCAAGACAATTTTGACTGAGTTTTGTCTGATTAACGGTATGTGAAACAGCGAGTGGCTATTTATAACACCTACTTAGTCGTCGGATATACCCAAGCCGGATATACCCACCCAAGCAAGCTCAGGTATAAAGGACTTTTTTGGGGATAAGTCAATACTAATTGAGGGTATTTCCATGACTGGCTTCTCTCATTTCTCTATTATTCTCACATAAACCAAACGAAAGCAAATAGGGAAATAACAAGAAACGTGAAAGACGCAGGTCTTTGTAAAAACTATTATTTTTAAATCCGTTCAACATTGTATTCTAAAAAACTATCCGCAAATTTACTCTAAACATTATCCGCAGATTATCCGCTATCCGCAGTGCCATGCAAACTATATCCGCATGGCGAAGAATTTTGTGGATATCCGCATCCGCGGAGGGCTTTAGGTATAGGTAGGCTTGCCATATTTTTGGTGAGTGAAACCGGGACACATTAATATGGGATGGCCTTAGCGAGGGTTCTGGGGGGTATGGAATACCCCCCCCCCCCTCCCCCAGTAGAGTGGGGATCCGGGGATCCTTCCCCGGGCTACTTTTTAAAAATTAGAAGGAAAATGATGAGTTTTGAGCCTTATTTTAAGCCTCGCAAGTGACGGGAGGATAATAAAATACAATTTAAAATACTGTACTTCATAAAGTTGTTTGATTGAACAATGAAAATGAAAATCCACAGCCTGCTTCCAGTCTCCGACCGGGTCAGGAATGGAATGAATGAAGCCCCCATCTAGCGGCGAGGATATGAACGTGCCGGCTGCCGAGGCCTGACGCACTCCTCAGGGGCAATGATTAAATGAATGACAGATGAAATGAAATGATAGTGGAGAGTGTTGCTGGAATGAAATTGTGACAGGGAAAACCGGAGTACCCGGAGAAAAACCTGTCTGCCTCCGTTTTGTCCAGCACAGATCTCACATGGAGTGACCGGGATTTGAACCACGGACCCAGCGGTGAGAGGCCGGCGTGCTGCCGCCTAAGCCACGGAGGCTCAGTGATTGAACAATACTAAGCCTTATTTTTTTTGCAAAACTACAACTTTTTGTCTAACTACAAAAACAATAGCACAAAAAACTCTTTTTGTCAAACTAAAAAAGATATTAAAAAATGAGTTAACAATGTTAATAATTGCTTTCAAACCACTCATATTTTTGACTTGTTTGCTCACAGATTACAACGCACAGAATTAGCAGTTTGGGCTATTGTTTTGTGTCATTCGTTTGAATACTTCTGACCTCTTTGACGCTGTGCGCGATAGTCAACGATGTTGATTGTAACCGATTCTTAAAAGATTCTTAAACACATAAATTCATTACTTTTTCATCGTACAGCCGTTTTCCGGGACATTGATAAAACCGGGCGGGACACCGGGACAAGAGCAAAATACCGGGACTGTCCCGGTCAAACCGGGACGTCTGGCAAGCCTAGGTATAGGGGACTATCGCTGTCCGTTGGTGAGCTTTACCACTGCTATTTTATCAAATATGCTGCGAGTGTGTGTTAACGTAGTTTAATGTTATTTCGTTTCATTTGTTGAGGCAACACAATTCATTCACGCTTTGTAGAATAGTAATTAATTTAACTGCAGCAAATTACATGACCCATAGCACTGCTCTGTACTGTAGCGTACAATATGTTGGTTAATATTCCTTCCGTCAACAAATGGTAACAACTTGCATCTTAAGCGCCGTCTGGGGTTAGCATGCTAGACATTGGCCCGGGGAGTTCCGGGCTCAATTCCCAGCCAGGCCGTAGGGATTTCATGCTGAATTGGTTGATTCCTTGCCTTTAGGACTGAGGGTTTGTGAGGACTCCATCTTTAAATTTCATTCTCATCTTGACGCTAAGGTCGACCATGAGCGTCAAGTAAAATGAAACTGTACCAGTCCCCCATGGGTGTCACACGCCATTATTATTATTGCCCACCTCGTGGTGGAGGTCCATACCTGCCTCTTAACAAGGAGGCCCCAGGTTCGATTCCCGGCCCCGTCAGGGATTTTAGAGCTGACGTGAAGGCTGAAAAGGGTAACTATCTGATCCATGAGGCAGTGGTGTTTCTCAAGTAAGATTATCGGCTGGGGAGATCCATCGCGCTGACGACACCAATGCCCTCAAGAGGGGGTGGGGTGGGAAGGGGTGGGGGGGGTGGGAAGGGGTGGGGGGTGGGGGTGGGAGGGGATGGGGTGGGGTGGGGTGGGAGGCGGGAGGGGGGTAGAGTCACAAACGGTTATCAGGATTATTATTATTAGTATTATTGAGGAGCGTGATGGCGTAGTGGCTTAGCAGCTCGTCTTTCTCCCGGACGGCTGGGGTTCGAATCCCGGTGACAGCGGGGTGGAATTTTCACCTGAAAAATCACGTGGTGTCAGGAAGGGCAACCGGCCTTAAATCCCGGCCAAAACCAAAATGATCCTGGGTGGCTCTGGCGACCCCAATTAATTGGGAAAAGCCAAAGAAAGTTTTATTATTAGTAGTATTACAGTATTACTATTAAGCATGTGAAGAAGAGATTAGTTAAATATTGCGATTACTATTCTGGAAGAACTGATGGGTAAGTTCCATGACTTGGCAGTGCCCTCTTCATCTATAAGGGAACATCGCAAACGTGAACCTCGTGATCTCACTGAAACTCTGCATAAATGTTGGTCAGAATATGAGGAAAACTACACACATCAAAAAAAGTTTTGCATCACCTCGGTTCCAAGAGTTCCGGAACCGTTAAATACAAAGGGAATAGAGATCAACACAAACAACATTTCAGCTCGTTTTATTGCTCATGAGACCCACACATTGCATGTTGTACCATCATACAGCTAGACTTTCAGCATTTGTGGTCCAGATTGCAGTACACACCACTACCTCTAATACCCAGTAGCACGTCCTCTTGCATTGATGCATGCCTGTATTCGCCGTGGCATACTATCCACAAGTTCATCAAGACACTGTTGGTCCAAATTGTCCCACTCCTCAACGACAATTCGGCGTAAATCGCTCAGAGTGGTTGGTGGGTCAAGACGTCCATAAACAGCCCTTTTCAACATATCCCAGGCATGTTCGATAGGGTTCATGTCTGGCGAACATGCTGGCCACTGTAGTCGAGCGATGTCGTTATCTTGAAGGAACGCATTCACAAGATGTGCACGATGAGGTCGAGAATTGTCGTCCATGAAGACAAATGCCTCTCCAATATTCTGCCGATATGGTTGCACTATGGGTCGGAGGATGTCATTCAGGTATCGTAAAGCCGTTTCGGAGCCTTCCATGACCACCAGTGGCGTACGTCGGCCCCACATAATGCCACCCCAAAACATCAGGGAACCACCACCTTGCTGCACTCGCTGGACAGTGTGTCTAAGACGTTCAGCCTGACCAGGGTGCCTCCAAACACGTCTCCGACGATTGTCTGGTTGAAGGCATATGCGACACTCATCGGTGAAGAGAACGTGATGCCAATTCCGTGGGGTCCATTCAGCATGTTGTTGGGCCCATCTGTACCGCGCTGCATGGTGTCGGGGTTGCAAAGCTGGACCTCGCCATGGACGTCGGGAGTGAAGTTGCGCATCATGCAGCCTATTGCGCACAGTTTGAGTTGAAACACGACGTCCTGTGGCTGAACGAAACGCATTATTCAACATGGTGGCATTGCTCTCAGGGTTCCTCCGAGCGGCAATCCGTAAGTAGCGGTCATCCACTACAGTAGTAGCCCTTGGGCGGCCTGAGCGAGGCCTGTCATCGACAGTTCCTGTATCTCTGTACCTCCTCCATGTCCGAACAACATCGCTTTGGTTCACTCTGAGACGCCTGGAAACTTCCCTTGTTGAGAGCCCTTCTTGACACAAAGTAACAATGCGGACGCGATCGAACTGCGGTATTGACCTTCTAGGCATGGTAGAACTACAGACAACATGAGCAGCGTACCTTCGTCCTGGTGGAATGACTGGAACTGATCGGCTGTCGTACCCCCTCCGTCTAATAGGCCCTGCTCATGCATGGTTGTTTACATCTTTGAGCAGTTTTAGTGACATCTATGAACAGTCAAAGGGACTGTATCTTGGATACAATATACACAGTCAACGTCTATATGCCGGAGATCTGGGAACCGAGGTGATGCAAAACTTTTTTTGATGTGTGTACTCTGTATTTCATCCTAAATTCATTGGGGCCATTCTTGGAGAGGGAGAAATTATACTCATTTAAATATGCACTTGAGACCTGCACCAGTCCATGCTCTGATAACCCCTCCCTTCAATCATACTTACAACCACTTCCCCATCCCGTAGGTCTAGAAGTGAAGACAGATTCCTGGGGGAACCGATTCCTGTGTTCGTGGTCAGAGAGCATATTATGAGAACTCATAACGTACACCCACATGGACTGCTCGAAGTTTCGCGTCCATTTTTCTACTTGCCCGTGTTCATGCATGTTGTGACCAATGTATTCCCTGCAATCCGATCAACAGCTTCCTAATCCTTAAATCGAAGGTTTTCTTCTTCATAAAATTGAAGGGGTTGTTGTCGTTGTTGCTTATTTTAGAGGCTGTGACATCGTGGTCATATAGCCCCGTGCTTTTTGATTTGTGGATTTTGTGCGATAACCTGTGTTATTCTAAACAAATGTTTGCTTTTCAGTCGGTCACCACGAATATACCCAAATTAATTGGGTTATACCCTAATCCAGAAAATATTATATTAGATTAATTAATTAATTATTAATCTCATTAATCTCATGTATTTTTTTTTTTCAGGAATAGGGTGTAACCCAACTAATTTGGGTACATTCGTGTTGACCGACTGAAAAGCACCAAACTTTTGTTTACTAAGGTAACACTGAAAAATGGCTTCAAACACAATAATACTGTGTTATTCTGATGTCTGTAATTGCGTGATTATTTGTAACTGGAGACAGGATTGGGGATGAGGCGGCCGTGGCCTTAAGTTAGGAAACATCCTAACAATTACCTGGAGTAGAAGTGCAGAAACCACGGAAAACCACTTTTAGGTTGGCTGAAGCAGGAGTCGGACCATCCTCTTTTCATGAGGCTGAGTGTACACCGTTTCAGCTATCTTACCAGACTTAAGTTGGAAGAGCCGGGAGTCGAATCCGGAACTCCAGGAGGACAGCCAGGAACGCTAACTGCTTCACTACGAGGTGGACATGAAATTGAAGTACTGAGAGTTTACAGAAGATGAGATCTATTGTATATACTATTCCCGGTAGAGGAAGTCGGATTTTTGAGGGGTGTCAAAATCCACGGCACTCCATTTCATATTATGTCAGTTCGAAAAAGATCTCCCGTATCACATTTGGTGATAACAATACAAAATTTTTGAACTGTCAGCTGCAGATCGCCCAGTAGAGTTCTGGCTTTCACTGTTATCCACAACTTCGAAATTGAGAAGTAGATCGCCTCAATGGCTCTACCTCAAAATATCCACGCCCAACTCGAGGTGTAACGGTTAACATTCTTGGCTGGCGCCCCGGACGTCCGGGTTCGGTCCCAGCTTTGCCACCTTATTTCTGGTTTGAGAGCTGGAACCAGGTACACTCAGCCTCGTGAGGCAAACTGATAAGTGGTACATTCAGTTCCTTCCTCAGCCATCCTGGAAGAGGATTTCCGTGGTTTCCCACTTATACTCCAGGCAAATGGTGGATGGTTTCTTATTTCAGACCATGGCCGCCTCTTTCCGTATTCTCACCTGAATTATAAATACACACACTACTACAGAAACCACAATAACACATGTTTATCGGACAAAATACTACACACACACACACGCAACGATGTCCCAGCCTTCAAACGAAACCACAATATATCAGGAACTGGGAGGATAAAGGGAGAATCTGCAATAAGATTACATACAATATTCGCTCTTTTAGCTGGTAGGAGGCAGGGCGAATCTGCTAAAAGATTACATGCAATATTCGCTCCTTCAGCTGGGAGGAGACAGGGCAAATCTGCAATAAGATTACATACAATATTCGCTCATTTAGATGGGAGGCGACAGGGAGAATCTGCATTAAGATTACATACAATATTCGCTCTTTTAGCTGGTAGGAGACAGGGCGAATCTGCTAAAAGATTACATGCAATATTCGCTCTTTCAGCTGGGAGGAGACAGGGCAAATCTGCAATAAGATTACATACAATATTCGCTCATTTAGATGGGAGGAGACAGGGCGAATCTGCAATAAAGTTACATAAAAGATTCGCTTTTCAGCTGGGAGGAGACAGGGCGAATCTGCAATAAGATTACATACAATATTCGCCTTTCAGCTGGGAGGCGACAGGGAGAATCTGCAATAATAATACATACAATATTCGGCCTTTTAGCAAGGAGGAGACAGGGCGAATCTGCAATAATATTACATAGAATATTCGCCCTTTCAGCTGGAAGGAGACAGGGCGAATCTGCAATAAGATTACATACAATATTCGCCTTTCAGCTGGGAGGAGACAGGGCGAATCTGCAATAAGATTACATACAATATTCGCCCTTTCAGCTGGAAGGAGACAGGGCGAATCTGCGATAAGATTACATACAATATTCACCCTTTCAGCTGGAAGGACACAGGGCGAATCTGCAATAAGATTACATACAATATTCGCCCTTTCAGCTGGAAGGAGACAGGGCGAATCTGCAATAAGATTACATACAATATTCGCCCTTTTAGCTGGTAGGAGACAGGGCGAATCTGCAATAAGATTACATACAATATTCGCCTTTCAGCTGGGAGGATACAGGGCGAATCTGCAATAAGACTACATACAATATTCGCCTTTCAGCTGGGAGGAGACAGGGCGAATCTGCAATAAGATTACATACAATATTCGCCCATTCAGCTAGGAGGAGAAAGGGCGAATCTGCAATAAGTTTACATACAATATTCGCTCTTTTAGCAGGGAGGAGACTGGTCGATTCTGCAATAATAATACATACAATATTCGACCTTTTATCTGGGAGGAGACAGGGTGAATCTGCAATAAGATTACATACAATATTCGCCCTTTCAGCTGGAAGGAGACAGGGCGAATCTGCAATAAGATTACATACAATATTCGCCTTTCAGCTGGGAGGAGACAGGGCGAATCTGCAATAAGATTACATACAATATTCGCCTTTCAGCTGGGAGGAGACAGGGTGAATCTGCAATAATAATACATACAATAATCGGCCTTTTAGCTAGGAGCAGACAGGGCGAATCTGCAATAATATTACATACAATATTCGCCCTTTCAGCTGGAAGGAGACAGGGCGAATCTGCAATAAGATTACATACAATATTCGCCTTTCAGCTGGGAGGAGACAGGGCGAATCTGCAATAATAATACATACAATATTCGGCCTTTTAGCTAGGAGGAGACAGGGTGAATCTGCAATAATATTACATACTATATTCGCCCTTTCAGCTGGAAGGAGACAGGGCGAATCTGCAATAAAATTACATACATTATTCGCCTTTCAGCTGGGAGGAGACAGGGCGAATCTGCAATAAGATTACATACAATATTCGCCCTTTTATCTGGGAGGAGACAGGGCGAATCTGCAATAATATTACATACAATATTCGCCTTTCAGCTGGAAGGAGACAGGGTGAGCCCGTTTATACCAGAGACCAACGAACCCATTTTGCAAACTCCCAAAATCAGTTCAGCACGAGATATCAGCTATCTCAGGGTCTATCTGGTCGAAAACTAAGTAAGAGCTGGCTTCACTGATATCGGCAATATGCAAGCAAGGTAGGAAGAAGGAACAACGAAAAAAGCAGAATTTCCTAAAATATCTCCATTTATTAACAATTAAAAAGTTAAAATTTTGGGAAAAATCATCAAAATAAATAAACCTTCAACATATAGGATCAAAACTTTCAAAAATAAACATTCCTAACACTTGTAGTATGATATCCAGAAATTTGTACTTCATCTGGTACCATGTATTCTAAATTTTATGTTATTTAGACACGTGAGGCGATCATGACTAATTTAAGAGTTCATATGATCCCTATCTATACATTTGTTTTGTTTCATCACAAAACATTACCACAAAAAATTATCACATGTAGTTTTCCATTTCCGTAGATCGATTTAGATTGTTCAAGTATTTAAACAATATTATGTTTAATAGAAAATTGTTTTTTAATAGTCTCTGCAAATGTCCTTTCCAAAATTAGAATAATTGCACAAATTTAATTTTTGTGGTATTATGCAGTCATGGAATAGTAATATTCGACTAACATAATGGTCAAATGTTAATATTTCTTGCATTTGTAACTTTGTTCTAAAGAACAATTTGTTAATAATATTTATCACTCTGTTATAAAATAACATCTTAAACTTCTCTTAAATATTCATTCTCAATTGGCATGACATCACCAAAGAATTATTTATATTTTATCCAACGATAAAATATCAGAATTATATATTTTTTTACATACAACGAAATTTGTTGTAATCTTTTCAATCAATCAAAAGTTTACCTCTCTCTCTCTAAATAATTATTTTTCTTATTCTTATTTAATTTCCACAATATTTACGTTCAAAAATATTTATAACAACATTTATTATTATTATTAATAATTTGTAATATTTCACAATTGTTTATAACAGGTATCACTCATATCTCGTGATCTGTTTTATGAAGATTTTCATATAAGTTAGTTGACTGATTCTAGAATTATTACTTTCTTATGCACACATAAATATTTAGTAAAAATCATTCTCAAATATTTATTTTTAGTTTATTCACTTGCAACTAGTAATTTCTGTTCAGGTTTATCAAATCAAATAATTATCTCTTTTATTTATTCAGCATAATATCGGGAATCTAGATAATTGACCCAGGTGTATTGAGACTAACATCCATTTCTACAGGATTTGAATTGGACTGGAATATGGGGCAGCCATATCGCTTCACCCGTCTTTTTACAACTATGAGCAAACATGTGCTCCAAATAACTCCTTCCACAATTCCGGAAATATATTCCTAATGGACGACACTCAGTCTCCACATAACCACAATATTAATGCCGATACTCATATCGCATAATAATTATATATTCCTTTTTAACATCAATCACCACATGTGATTCTTAATACGTTTTCTTCAACATTGTATTATTCCGTCATAGAAATAACCTTGTGTACTTGGACTTAATAAAGTTTCCATGGTAGGTGTATTAATTCCTGGTCAAAATCTTCCCTGCTTCTATTTAACAAAATCTCATTCTGTTTGATACATTTTTATATTACCTATCATTACTATGTTTTCTTTCCCTTATTTTCACATAGTGCTTTCAGAAATGTCATCTAAACTTATTCTTCATTGCTGATGGCTTAACTCTGTTAATTTTGCCATAAAATATCATTTAAACAAACTCAGTTATTATTAACCCTGTTCATAAATTTTAATCCTGCTTCATAAATATTTTAAATGAATACTCATTGTCTTTATCATTATCCTTGCCCAATACTAATTTAAATAGCGGCTTCGGTGGCGTAGTCGGTAGCATGCTGAACTGCTATGCCCAAGATAGCGGGTTCAAACCCGGCCGAAGTCGTCGGATTTTTTAAGAGCGTTAAAATCCTTCAGTATGTCTTCCTTCGGAGGGGAAGTAAATCCGGCGGTCCCATGTCATAGATTTATGGCATGTAAAAGATCCTTTCACAGACTAAACTTGTGTAAAGCAAAATTTGTTAGGTTAGATTTCGTCAGAACGCTCTATCAAAGTTCCAACGTTCACCACTAGGTATCATTGATATTTGGTGGCGAAAGTTGGAACTAATTGAAATTGAACGGAACTTGTAGCTCACCCTTTAGGGTGTCCGCTGGAAGCAGCTACAGACTCAGGCGAGCCGAACATGTCCTCGGACACTCCCGGCACTAAAAGCCATACGATAAATAGATACTAATTTAAATAACCATTGTTATTATTATTCCTTCTAAAAACTTTTAAACAATTCCTATTTATACCCTATTCACAAAATAGTTAAATATAATATTTAAACAAATTATTTAATCCTCACACTTATTTAACAACTATCACCAATTATTTATAAATCTCACATTATGATTTTATTTTAATATCAACTCAGTTTTTAAATAGTGTAAATTAAATTATTTAAATGGTGCTATGACCTTTAAATTATTTAAATAATTTAAATTATTTAATTGTAAACATTTATAAATTATTATTACATTATTATGTCACAGTAAATTATTATTAGAAATGAATACGGAATTATTTTTAATAATCCAAGCTTCCTCGATGCTGTGAAAATATTCCTATTCCTTAAATAAATTCAGCATGTCTTCCTGACACGACTATTACTCTTCTGACAGTAAAGAAAATCACATATTAAATCATTATAAGCTGTAGTTGCTCTCCATTTGTCACGCTATACAAAAATATGTAAATTCAGTACGAAGGTAGTGTTGATCTTCTATAAATTGAATGGGTAAAAAGGAATTTCTCAATTACATTAAACTAGTAATAAAATACATGTAGAATTCAGCTTACGTCTGGCTGCGTGGCTCAGGGGTAACGTTCTCGCTTGCTGAGCCCAAGGTTGCAGGTTCGAAACCTGGCGCAGTCAGCTGGCATTTGAGGGTGCGCAAATGCGAGGGAGCCGTGTCAGTAGATTTACTGGCACGTTAAAGATCCCCTTCGGGGCGAAATTCCGGCACCCCGGCGTCTCTAAAAGCCAGTGTAGTTAAAAGGGACGTAAAACCAATAGCATTATTATTATTATTCAGCTTACTTCATTCTTGATGTGATGGTGGCGATTCCTTGGTGTTCGTCACTAACTAATGGTCTCACAACCATCGCATTAGTATGGCGATCTCCTGCAGTCATCAGCTCTCCCATTAGCTTCATCTCCGTTTCCATCCATTGTAGACCTATCCTTCCACGATGTTAGCGACACATACAGTACTAGCGTTTGTAAATACGCATATATAACATTCACGGCGATACTTTTCACTGTTCGACATTTGGACTGTTGTCAATATGAAATGTTCTGCGTTTGAACACGATGCGTTCATTTCATGAAAGTTCATCCGTAAACTGTGTGATTTAACTGTTCAGCGTTTAACCATGTATGACACTGTTGACTTTAGCAACTTGAATTCCATCGAGTATACTCTAACATTCTGAAATAAGTGGATAACGTAGAGTTCCCAGTATAATCAAACCCAAGCGAGTAAATAGATATGCTCTGTAACAAACTCGCAAAGCAATGCTTGTCTCGCAACGAAGGCTAACCTGTGTTCGGGTAATGAGGATACCGCAAGACATATCTACTGGGTAGATAGCTCCCTCTAATCTCCTAATAGGCCTATCTGGTGTATTGGATACCACAATCTGTAAAACAGATGGGACCAAATCGTAGGCTATGTTCCCCTTCAGATAGGTAACTCGTGAAAAGTGCAAGTGCTTCGTTCACTGAATTCACAAAGTATTGAACCATAATCACAAGGACTAAGATCCCCTTCGATGATATTAACAGTCTTGTAGCGTCGTAGATTTGCAACGTAGCCGCGATGTTACTCAAGCGACTGCTTGAAAGTAATACATGCTCTTAGCAGAAAATCAGTCTCTTTTATACCGCTCAGGGCTCTCGCGTCATTGACTCCTTACGTCAAAGCTATAATATTCTGGAATTGCCATCATCATATCTCAGCTTCTAGCGAACGGATTTCCTTCAGAGATGGCTCAAGCTTCGGCAAAATCTCGAAATCGTAGTTCAGAGGATAATTGTAATCATGCTGTATGTTGGTCGAGGTGCGCGTCACAGACACTCAATATGACCTTCCATTATTTTGTTCTAGAAGACGTGTAGCGCGCTATTCAAACTCTGCTGCTTACATTCAAAATATGTCACGATATCACGGAGGCACTCCGCGATTCGGATACAAGGGCGAATCTCCAATAAGATTATATACAATATTCGCCCTCTCATCTGGGAGAGACACGGCGAATCTGCAATAAGATTACGTACAATATTCGCCTTTTCAACTGGGAGGAGACAGGGCGAATCTGCAGTAATATTACATACAATATTCACTCTTTCAGCTGGGAGGAGACAGGGCGAATCTGCTATAAGATTACATACAATATTCGCTCTTTTAGCTGGGAGGAGACAGGGAAAATCTGCAATAAGATTACATACAATATTCGCTCTTTTAGCTGGGAAGAGACAGGGTGAATCTGCAATAAGATTACATACAATATTCGCTCTTTCAGCTGGGAGGAGACAGGGCAAATCTGCAATAAGATTACATACAATATTCGCCCATTCAGCCGGGAGGAGACGCGGCGATTCTCCAATAAGATTACATACAATATTAGCCGTTTCAGCTGGGAGGAGACAGGGCAAATCTGCAATGAGATTTCATACAATATTCGCCCTTTCATCTGGGAGGAGACAGGGCAAATCTGCAATAAGATTACATACAATATTCGCCCTTCAAGCTTGGAGGAGACAGGGCAAATCTGCAATAAGGTAACATACAATATTCACTCTCTTAGCTGGGAGGAGACAGGGCAAATTTGCAATAAGATTACATACAATATTCGCTCTTTCAGCTGGGAGGAGACAGGGCAAATCTGCAATAAGATTACATACAATATTCGCCCTTTCACCTGGGAGGAGACAGGGCAAATCTGCAATAAGATAACATACAATATTCGCCTTTCAGCTGGGAGGAGACAGGGCGAATCTGCAAAAAGATTACATAAAATATTCGGCCTTTTTCCTCCCAGCTCCTGATATCTACGCCACGATAGCTGAGGCCATACCATTATTATCAATATTATCATTATTACCATCATCATAAAAACGCTCAGGTGTATTTTTCACAAAACTCAAGGTCTTTAGGCAGAGGGAGTTTGAAGGTGTGGTTTGTAGCAAAGTTTTCCAAATCATCTCAGTTCTACAGGAAAATCTAGCGTTTCGTGAAAAGTCACACAGAAATGTTTTATTTGTTCATAAAGTTTGCTTAAATATATAAAGAAGTCGGTAGTCCCTGACAGAACTGTGTCGCCCACTTAAGAGTAAAGTTCGGCGGGTGGTGTATACACATGGGGCGCTCACAAGTAACCTACAATAATGTAATTGGTTATATGTCGCTTTTAACTACTGAAGCTTTTAGAGACACCGTGTTGCCAGGATTTTGCCCTGAAGGGGATGTTTAACGTGCCAGTTAATCTACTGACACGGCTCCCTTACATTTGGGCATCCTCAAATGCCAACTGACTGAGCTAAGATTCGATCCTGCAACCTTGGGAATAACAGGTGAGAACGTTACCGCTGCACCACGCAGCCAGTGACACAAGTAACCGATCGTAACAAATTAGCATTCAAAAGAAAAAGATATACCGCATCAGGGACGAATTGCATTCTTATGTTAAAAATAACGATAATTTGTTTAAAACATGTGATTAAACTAATAAACAAGGCGATAGCCTGTACCAGGGCTGTGTCGCGTCGAGCCCGCATACCAAGAAAGGCGGGTGAGTGTTTTATAGACATGCGAGAGCTCTCGCATGGGTCCGCTAGTTATTTATTATTATTATTATTATTATTATTATTGTTATTATAATTAATATGTTAACAAAGCTTCCATGAGGTTCACAATGTTTTCTTGTAGGACTTAAAATGATTGCATGGTCTGCCGGTTGTCATGGTGGAGTAAGCGGCTAATGCACTTGCCCGTAAGATAGGGTATTTGGGTTCGCATCTTAACAGCGGTCTCATTTTCAAGTCTTAGCCAACTTCTATGACCGTTCTGAGAGGAAGTACTCTCTTAAGGCCTTTCTGTTATTCTGGAATTCTCTACACACCCTAACTGTATTTCAGTCCATCCCCGCCTCATGTGCAATGCTATATTGTTCCTAAAGATAATTATTTTATTGTTACAATATAAGAATATTTAAATTTCCTTTGAAATCCCAGGCGTACAAGTACCTGGCCATTATATTGCGTTTGAAGACTGACCTTTCTTGAGGAACGCTTGGAGGCACCTGACCCAAAGGTCATAGATTCAGTCACCTTCTCTGCTAAGAGGTGGGGTTAGCTGTCACCACCTCCCCCCTTCCCCCTGTTATCCTAGAACTTGTTTCCCGTGGTTTCTCATTTATAATCAAGGCCAGTGCTGGGGTGGTTCTTTCACTCATTCATTCATTTTCAATTGGGGCAGGTTCCCCGGTGGCAAATTTGGTATATGTAACCAATAAACAAATGTACATCACAAGTCAATAACAAATAAACTGGAGTATTTACACAAATCGGCAGTCTTTTCTTAACGACAGATATATGTTAGGGGAAAGGATTTAAGACTGCTGCAGGTAAAGAGTTCCAGTTATCAAAGGCACGGTTTACGAAAGAATATTTACCATAATTTGTAGGCTACCCTGTGGTCGGCCCTTAACTTTGAAAGAATGATCACTCCTACTCATGTAGGTGGGTTTTCTCATATGTTTGCTAAGCTTACCTCATGCTGGTTGATTTGTATACATGTTGTACATAGCGCAGAGTCTAGATTTCATTCTCCTAGCTTCAAGTGATTCCCATCCAAGATTCTTTAACGTACGGCTCACACTGCTCCTGGGATTAAAGTCACTGAGCACAAATCTAGCGGCCTTTCTTTGTACCTTTTCCAACTCATTGATGAGCCCTACTTGCTATGGATCCCAAACCACCGAGGCGTATTTCAGAATAGGTCTTACAAGTGGCAAATACTCTAGTTCCTTAGCAGAGGTACTACCTCGTTTTAATACCGTCAATACAAAGTGCAGAGATCTGGACGCTTTAGAAACTACACATCCTACATGCCTACACCATTTCATATCATTCCTTACGTGAACGCCCAAATATTTGCATGAATCTTCTTCTACAAGTATTTCCGAGCCAATCACCTAATAATTGTAGGTCACGTCACCTCCTTCTTACACTAAATCCAAATTACATAATCAAGAGCAAGAAAGAAAATAACCCAGTTAATCAGTTACGTTCCAAACACCCAGTGGCGTAGATAAATGCATTTAGTCACGAAACGGGGAGCTCCATTTAAGTGATCTGTTGTTCATATCCCGGCACTGGTAGTGTGATTTATTCCAAGATTTCTCCAAGCTAGCTACAAGCAAATGGCGTGATGATGCCTTCTTTTAATCCCCACGGCGACTACCCAAACCCCTGAACATAATAATTACTAAGATACCATAGGATACGAGTGAACGAAGCTGATGACTGTAGGACGTTCAACGACGCTGTATGGAACAATGACAGCAAAGAAGGTTTTCAATATGGTGTAACTCCTTTTCTTTGAGGTGAAACATTGTGCATTTTATGGAAAGCAACATTTTGTATTTCTGCCTGAAAAAGTGAACTTTATGACATGATCCGTAGGTCTTTCCATACACATACATGCAAACTAAATACTGAAGAAAAGTAACGGACACCAACTAAAATTCGCCACACTTAAACTGCGAAAGAAAATATCACGAATGTGTTCTGCTCTTACAGTGACAAATATTGAATACGTAACTTACTAGGAAGGACTCGACCAAGCTTAGAATGCTGTATGCATTGATTTTTACCAGGCTCGTATATATCGGAACGAACTGTGTGGTCCCATATCACGTAACTCGGATAGTTTATGTTCCGATATCCATTCGGGAACAAGGGCTGTCACAGACACATGGTGACCCCGGCAGTCATTCCCACAAGGGCACACCCTCAAATTCTATGCCTTTCCTTTCTCGATGATCTCTTAAAATGTTGCTAATAATAACAAAAATAATTACATGGTCTCGGTTATTTGGCATCCCTTTCTAGCTTGGTCGATCTAGGTGATTTATTCTCCAGTTTCAACGTGAGTTCTGCACTGCCATCCGACAGAGAAGCCGGAAATCTATTATGTAACCTGTGGATGATTTTCATTTAATTTTGTGCTTTAATCAACAATTGTTTATTATTATTATTATTATTATAATTATTATTATTATTATTGACAGACAGCTTATCGCACGGTCTCTGAAGAAGCAGTTCTTGTTATTGCTGGGATAATTCCAATTTATTTTCTAGCGAAAGAACGCAAGTACATTTACTGGAGGAAATCGGAAGTAGGTTTACAAAATGCAAGACGAACAGCAAGAGCACAAACCTTTCACAATTGGCAGATCAAATGGGAGCAAGGACACCGAAGCCAGTGGACTAGGAGAATGATACCCCAGGTGCAGGTTTGGACAGAGAGGAAACATGGTGAGGTTGGTTATTATCTCACTCAGTTCTTGACTGGCCATGGGTACTTCTGTTCTTATCTTAAGAAGATGGGGAAAGTGGATTCACCAGATTGTATCTACTGTGTTAATGAGCTAGATAATGTTAATCACACCTTCTTCTCTTGTGGACGGTGGGTTCAAAATAGGCAGTCTCTTCAAGATCACATTGGTGTAGAGATATCTCCCGACAATATTGCAGCGGTAATGCTACAAAATGAAGAACATTGGAAACTTGTAGCAAGTTTTGTTGAAGATATCCTCCGATCAAAGAAGACGGATCTAGATCGCCACTGAAGATGATTCATTACGGAAGAGTGCCCTACGGGCAAATATAAAATGACTCTAGCCTGAAGTAATGTGTTAAACGGTTCCAGGCTAGTGTTCAGAAGTAACGGGGGAGTTTTAGTCGGTAGTCTGCTACTCAGGAGCCCGACACTCTGTGCGTAAATGCATTTCTTTCCCAAAAAAATATATATATATATATTATTGACAGACAGAAGTAGCTACGCTCGCAAATGCGCAGCGCTAGGTCATGAGGTCATCCACCTGCGAACTCAGGGTTAGAGCCACACCGTTGGCTGTCCTTAAAATATTTTGTCCGTGTTTCCCATTTTCAACTCCAGGAAAATGCCAGTCTGGTACCTTCTAATAGGCCTCGGCCACTTCTTTCCATCCCCTTGCCCAGTTTTATTCATTCACATAATCTCTCAATAACTCCTCTCAGGATGTTGGCGTCAGGAAGACATTCGGGCGTAAAAAACACCCACCATATAGACTCCCCGACCCCGTTGGAAACGGGAACAATAAGGGGAAGTGATACATTATCTATATATTTAAAATGCTAAGGTGATTTTTGCTACCGCGAGATTGAGAGAACGGCTGAATCGATTGACTTCGTAATGCACTCTGACGAAAGCCCTTGGTATATTTGCAGTGTGTCTTTAAAATAAACAAATATGTTACCATATATTTTTAAATTTACAAACAAAAATGCCAAACTATTGGGCCTAGCGCATGCGCAGAATCAACTTGGTCATGACAGATATGTCGGATGTCCACACTGCGTTTTAATGTGAGAGTTATTTATAGGAATTATAAAGGAGGGGAAGATTCATTAATTGTTGAAAGTGGGTACTCCTCCCTTTTCATAACTTTCACAAGGCAGATTATTGAAAATATATTATTTATGATTCACATACCTTTCTGGGAGTCATTAGAAATTGATTTCAAATTGAATTGTCACTGCTGCACCGGAAATATTTCTTTTATTACGACAATATATCATTTTCATAGGGTATTTTATATTTTAGGGAAGCCTCAGTGGCTTAAGCGGCAGCACGCCGCTCTCTCACCGCTGGGTCCGTGTTTCAAATCCCGGTCACCCCATGTGATATTTGTGCCAAGTAGTATGTTGCAATGTCGGGAGTGCAATCTTTTGACGGCCTTAAAGTTGCAATAGTGCCAAAACGTAATCGTAGAAAGAATGTAACTTATATAAGAAACTTCTTCAGTAAATATGTTGTTCATTGTCCGTCATGTTTTGACGGGTTTGAACTAGTTATTATTATTATTATTATTATTATTATTATTATTATTATTACTATTATTATTATTATTATTATTATTATTATTATTATTATTATTATTGGTAAACATAAAGATGGTATTTACGACCAACATCCTACGACTCGAAGTGTCACCCTTTAAAATATCTGACTTCGTTAGCCAAAAATCCAACCGTCCATCTTGTTATCGGTGAGTGATCCACCGAGAAGCAGTTATGAAAAACGAAAGTAAATATAATTTGGCATATTTTTATAAAAGAACTGTTGCTATTTATTCATTTGAGTGGCTGAGGGCATCTTGGTCATCAGCCCCGTGTAGTTGGGTGTGTGTCAAATTTGTCTGATAACCTCTATTGCTGTGATAACTGCAGTAGTGAGTAACTGTACCAAGGATGGTAATGGGGTAGGCGCCCTGGGACTTGAAGTAAGGTAATGTCCCGGCATTTGTCTGGAGAGGGAGTGGAAAATAAACGGAGAAAAACACACTAAAGGATAGCCGCTGTCCGATGTCGGGACTTGTGCCAGCTGCAGGATTTAACGAGCACGGCTAAGCCGCAGGACATAGTGTATATAAATACTAATTCAGGGCCAGATAACTGCCTGAAGCAGGAGGGAGAAACCACGGAAAACCAATTCCTGTATAGCTGAGGTGGGAATCAAGCCACCACTTTTCAAAAACGGGGCAGAGTAATTAATGATTTTAAATCCACAAAATTCTAAGGGATAGAGAGAAGGGAAATGCTATTCAAAATATTCAACCTCGATAACATTGTTGCTATTGAAAATGCGAACTGTCACACTCTGTAAACGAGTAACTGCTGGTCAAAAGGACAAAATGAAAGAATGGCTCACCTTGTACAACATTCATTTTTAACTACTTGTTATATACAACAACCTGTAACAATAAAGTTCGGTGAATAGTCCTGTACTATCATTAGAGATTAACAATGCACGACAGTGACCCTACTGTCCTTAGAAATAGTCCCCTTCCGTAACTATGCAATGCTGAGATCGGCGATACATGTCCTGGAAACTTTGCAAGAATGTGTCCTTTGGGATGGTGTTAGCCTCGTCACGTTGTTTTCTGTCCGAAAAGTTCGGTGAATGGGTCTTTATTACGAACGGATTGTTGGCTTACCTGAAACTGCAGTTACTGTCCTTCGAAATAATCCCCGTGGATGGTTATGCACTTCTGAGAATGTCTGTACAAGTCCTGGAAACTTTTTTAGGGATAGCCTTTAGTTGAGTCGTCACATTACGTTGGATGCCCTTCAGGGCTTTTCGGTGACACTGGACCTGGACCCCGCCACTCCATACTTTGGGGTCGTACCTCAGACACCAGGTCTCGTCGCCCGTGACGATGGTTTTCAGTGCCATTCCATTCCACAAAACATTCATCCTTCTCACTGCCACCCGCTAAACAGGTGTGCATGGTAGGTTGCGTAAATTCATCCTTCTCACCGCCACCGCCATCCTTCTAAACAAGCACTGTGTCTAACAGGTCTTACACGTTGCATTGTGTGTCGCCAATGTTGCCAGGTCGACTGTTCTGACTTCATTCACCGAACGCACCGTGACGAGGCTTTTCAACACCATCCCAAAGGACGCCTTCTTGCAAAGTTTCCAGGACATGTATCGCCGATCTCAGCATTGCATAGTTACGGGAGGAGACTATTCCGAAGGACAGTAAGGTCACTGTCGTGCATCGTTCATCTATGTTTTTAGTACAGGACTATTCACCGGTCAATGCATGTGAGATTTTCGAAGTGAAATGCCATGTCCTGTGGTTCGGATTCCACGTAAAAAGGAGGTCCCGTGGCTCATGATCTCGCGATTAACGGTCACGTTAAACTACAAGCTTGCTTGCTTGCTATTCACCGAACTTTATTGTCACAGGTTGTATTTTAGAAATTAGAGTTTAAATAATGATTTAATTAGGCTAGTATCAAAAGAAGTTCGTAATTCATATGGCTAGTTCTTCCATGCGTGAGGGTATATTATTAGTACTGTAACAACTGCAGGTCCCTACGGGATGTAGAGGCCATCGCATAGAATAGAGACTAGGGTCAGTTTATGGCGTTCATCCTTTCGGGATGAGATTAAAATTGAATTATGTCATTCGTCTTTTTGCGGTGTTAGATGTTAGGTATTATTTCAACAATTGTTCGCTCCCGGGAGCGAAGGGCTCTCCTGTGGACGTTAAGCATGGTTTGTGGCATTATGGCCTTGGGGAATGAGGAGAACTTGTTGGCGTTTCAACCACCACAGGCCCCACGTGGTCACGGAGGTCATCTCATAGAGGTTAGGATTGGTCCATGGCGTTCGTCTTTTATGGATGCTGCTTGATTTGTAGGGTTCGTCCGTATAAGTTGAATCAACTACCGTATAACGTTAGTCTTTATGGTTAACCTCTGTTTGTGGCATTATGGCCTTGCGGTATGAGGAGAGCTCGATTCCCGGTCAATGCATGTGAGATTTTCGAAATGAAATGCCACGTCCTGTGGTTCGATTTCCACGTAAAAAGGAGGTTCCGTGGTTCATGTTCGCGAGATTAACGGTTACGTAAAACTACAAGCTCACTCAACCACCGTAAAATCTGGATCTCCATGTAAGTGTTTTTCTATTGTTTGGGTACTCCACATACTGTACTCATTAAAGTAAATGTAACACAGGCTTTCTTGTGAATTCATTTCAATAGAGTGATACGGATCGAAATGTTGTAGCAAAAGAATGCTCCTGCACTACTGGAGTAGGGAGATCCTGCAAGCACATTGCAAGTGTATTTCATTTTGTCAACAATGTTCTGTTTCTAAATCTAGTTTGCCACAAATTTGGGGGATGTCTAACTCTTCAATGCTTCAAAGGAAACAATATTCAAAAGGCAAGCATGTAGACAAATGAGTTTATACATACAGTTCCTAAGTTCTGTCTCACAAAAATGACTTACAAAGTATTAATTAACCCTTGCGTTACACGGTAGATGAATAAAATAAGACAGAAATAGATAGGATCAGTGCAAGTGTGATTGAGTTATTTTTGAGTTCTGTAGTATGCGATGTGCTGGAACAGGACTGTAATTTTATTATTTCTAAAATAGGCCTACTGTAACGTGTCGCTGCGAGAAAGACGGGCAGCTCTCGGGAGGAGGCGGTGCGGCAGATCCATCGGCTGGCGAGACAGTTCCCAGGCACGAATCCCTCTCGGTCTCCGCACTAGCCGCCACGATAGCAAAGCTCCTGTGAGTCATCTTAAGGCCATTGACACGTCAGGCTACCAGACTGTTCTGTTTCTCGAAGCCGCTAGGTGCAACGCAAAACACAGACATCTCGACAGCTCTGGGTCAAACGAGAATTTGCTGGAGAAGCCAAGATGTATAAAAAACACGAGTCAAGGAGCCAAGAGTTCATTGGGAGTGCAATCTAGTCAGCGAGTGCGGAGCAGTGCAGCGACATAGTACTGGACGTCTGCTGTAACCAAGTGGAAGCCTCTCTACCAGTGCAGAACGTTGAGTCAGGTCTGTGAATGCTTGCGGGCGTCGCGGTGCTTCGTGAGGGAGTCGGTCGAGGATTTGAGTTCAACGCGAGACAAGCAGGAGCGCACAAGAGAGGGCTCTGATAGTAAGTGAAGCGGCAGGTGCCGGGCTGTAGAGAATCTGTGTAGACTGTACGTGATGTGTTAGCTGTGACACAGTGACGACTCACTGACAGACTGAAGATAAATATAGAGTTAATTTGATTTGAGATAAATCAGTGCAGTGATGCGCTTGCAGGGACAAGGCGTTCTTGACCCAGGGTGGAAATAAATGTGAATGTAAATACTGAGTAGTGAAGAGACATTTTCTCTCTAAGTGCAGTGTAAATTAATTGTGACTAATATTTGTACGAAGTGGAGCCTCCGTGGCTTAGGCGGCAGCACGCCGGCCTCTCACCGCTGGGTCCGTGGTTCAAATCCCGGTCACTCCATGTGAGATCTGTGCTGGACAAAACGGAGGCAGACAGGTTTTTCTCCGGGTACTCCGGTTTTCCCTGTCAAAATTTCATTCCACAACACTCTCCACTAACATTTCATTTCATCTGTCATTCATTTAATCATTGCCCCAGGGGAGTGCGTCAGGCCTCGGCAGCCGGCACAGTTCATATCCTCGCCGCTAGATGGGGGCTTCATTCATTCTATTCCTGACCCGGTCGGAGACTGGAAGTAGGCTGTGGATTTTCATTTTCATTTGTACGAAGTGTGACTCGATCAATGTGTGTGTGTGTGTGTGAGCATGAGTAGGCCAATATTATTTTAATGTTAATTATTGTAAGATACTATATAAATAATGAGTTAGAGCACTGTATGCCTGACCTGTTATTTTACGAACCAGAAAAACGTAACGATACTAGAGATTCAAACAAACAAACAAAAGCAACTAGTGAAATAATGTAGCATTCAGGCCGCTGAGTGAAGATGTTGAAGTGTTCTTTGACAGTAACATTTTGCTCTCCAACAACAAAATCAAGGATATGGTAATTATTATTCAGCAGTTGGGTTATATATTTTGAAATGCAAGTGGCATAGTTTCTTTTACACTCTTTACCAGGCCAGAATACGAAGTTCGCTGTAGCCGCTGCAAGAATCATAAATGTAGTCGAAAATATCCTTTATGTTGTTGAGCGATGTATACCAAACAAACAAAACCCTCATTGCTGAATAAGATAATCCAGTTTTCATTTTCGTAAGAAAAAGAAATAAACGATTTTCTCTTGTGGTTTTCATTTCCTTCTGTTCTGGGAACATTTTAGAAAGTAAATTAAACACGTCTGAATTTAAGACCTCCGAAGTCTCTCAGTTCTGAATAATGTTTTATTCAAGAAAGCCTCGAGATTCTACTTCATAATTTTCATCTGTATTGCAACATTTATTTTCTTTAATAACACGCCTACCAACACTTAACTTGTAGTTTATGGGAATGCACATATATGTACAAATGTCACTGACTTAGCTCGTGCAGGCAAAAATAAAGTCGTGTGAGGTAATATTATAACGAGTACTATCGACTAAGTCAGTTTCTGTAGACGTATCCACCGAACTGATTGTACTGTGCAATCAAAATTTAAGCACTCGGTATGTTCACGTATTTTTCTTTCACCTCTTGTCAAAGACCTTTTGAAATGGTCAATAGCCGAATCTTAAGAAATATTTCCCTTCCTGCATTCTATAGGAAAGTTTGTAGGTACATATGCTGGATTCTGAGGATGGAGCAGATCGCTGTTTACCAATGAAGTATGCACTAAACATTCTTGAGTTTGGTATTGCTTCCCAAGGTAAGCCATCTGGACTGAAATAAGAAAGAAAACATTTGATTTTGGAAATGTAATTTACGCCTAAATTATTTATTTTGTCACGAGACGAATGTGAGAAACTTAAAATGAAACTTACTTAATATGGCTTACTGCCTGAATCCTTTACGTCTTCCTTCTACTTCCGTTTTACTAGTCGGAAATGAACCATGAACTATACCGGTGGTAGTGTTGAACCTATTTCAGTATCCAACAACTTCACATTTTCTCAGCGTTATCGATATTTTCTACAATTATTTGCCTGTGACTTCGTACAAACATGTCGATATGAGTACCACAGTACATTCGGCGGCCGGTAGAGGTGCACGAACTGTGCCTTTCTGAGATATCTAACACAGAGCTTGTCATGACCCGGTTATTAGGGCGCGACAATGTAGTGTTGCCAAGGACAGCTGAGCGGTGGATTGGCCTTGGAACGTTGATTGGTTGGTCCCTGGAACTGAAGACACTGTAGTTCGTTGCCCATATATATACTGTTTATTAACACAAGACACTAGGTGCCACAATTTGTACTTATATACGAGTTTGAATGGTTACTTGAATGCGCATTGTCAGCTGGTGTGCTCTTTGGCTTGGTACTCTCGTAGACTACTTAAATACAGTCTTGACCCTTCCTGGGATCGAAGTGATGACTGTCTGAAGATACTGGACCATAGTACCTAATAGGCTGTTTGCTACATCTCTTGTAGACTCCCCGTCATTGCCTGAATGACCGACTGCTAGATAAAATTGATCTGTTACTGGAGATCGATGACTGACCTTACACGGTCCCTACTGATTGACCTGGTGCGATTGACCTTATAGTGTTTCACTTGCCATTGCTATTCACTCGTCTCTCTCCCTTAATGACCTGAGGACAAATCATTTATACACAGATTCCCACTCTTGGGAATCGGACTTTGACATGCCACTACCATGGGGTTAGTCGGCCGTGAACTCTTAGCTACCCAGGGCTCCTTGAGCTCTGCCTTGTGCTTCCCTAAGTGGCAGACCTGAAACTTACTCACCTTCACAGTCATAATTCAGAGGTCATCCTCGTGACTCTCATGTGAGTCAAGCCTCGGTGCGTGGACTCTGACTAACCTATTATTATACATCTCGTGAATCACTGATACACAAGTTATCTTATCAATCGACTCATGCTGACCAGGGCTCATAATTTCTTAAGTCTAGCTGTGAATATTATTTCCATACAGTTTTCACACCAAATCATTTACATATACGAATTCACTTACAAATTAGATTTATACCTTTCGCACTCATCCACCTAAATTGCTCTATGTTTTAGCTTTGATATGAATACCATATTTTCTATAACTATCATTAATGTTGGGACAGAGGTCTCGGGTTCAGACCCGCGACAAACTCAAATTTAAATTGTGATTTGTCAACAGTTGGTTCAACAAATTGTATCTTGCCAGAAAGTAAACATTCAATAGCAGATTGCTTACAAGTATTATAATAGCTCCATAGCTAAGTTAAAATATTGTACAACTTATCTGTTGATGATGACTTGTGGGCTGGCGGTTGTGGAGCGTGTCACTTACATGACCGTCACAAAATGTCTGGCGTGGCTACTGGCCCATGCGCTTAGACCGAGCGAGTCTACTTGAAGTTCCCAAGAGGAGTGAAGGAGCTTAGTACAAGCAGAGGAGTAGTGTAGGGTGACGTAACACATACAAATATAGGAAAAATAAATGCCCTAATATACGCAAGTTTCTTTCTTGACGCCAAGTCCAATGAACGTAGGAGCGAGTAGGCTGCCATCTGGTTGGAATGAGTTGATAAGCATTCTTGAGTAGCTGTTGACAGCGAGTTCCCATACTGACCACCAGGAACGTGTGAATCAAGCAAGGCACCACATGATAGTGCAGCAAGGCAAAATTTGACGTTTCCTTTAAACAGGGGGAAAGGCGACTCGTACTCTGCAACATACTAATGCAGGAAATAAACAAGGGTCAAGAGGAGAGCAAAATCACACATAACTCTCTGTTGGTGGTTATCACGGAATAAAAAGATAAAAGGTAAAAATAATAAAGAAAACCCAACACGGGTGCGAATTGCGTATTACCTTGAACGTATATTCGAAGAATATTCCATAATGTTATAAGTTCATCAACACGCAATCGATACCATCCATTCCAAAAAACTCCATAAACATAACTCCCCTCATTTCATCAATTCGTTAACATCCATCATTCCATCACAGTACAACAGCCCATCTAACTTCACTACCGTCCATTTCATCCATATCCTCAATTCCACAAACACAACTCACCTCATTTCATCAATTTCCTTATCATCCATCTTTCCATCACAACACAACTGCCCATCTATCTTCATACCACCAATTTAATCCATCCATCAAAATCTTCTCCAACAAAACGAAATAAAATAATTAAATAACGAATAATAAATCTATATATATATAAAAATCAATGTTACGTGATAGTTTGTCTGTGGGTGTGTATGTCTCCTATGCGTTCATATACCATTCATCCGATTTCGATGAAACTTGGGTGAGATGTTGAGTACATTCCAAGGAAGGTTTCTGACTTAGTAAATCCATTTTGCAATAGGTAGCGCACGAGTAGATTCAACAAATGAGCGACGATGCGCGAAGCGTTTCAAAAAAGTCCCGTATGTGTTCATATACCATTCGTCCGATAACGATGAAACTTGGGTGAGATGTTGTGTACACTTATGTTAAGGTTTCAAAATTAGTGAATACATTTCACAGTAGATAGCGCACAAGTAGATTCAACAAATGAGCGACGACACGCAATGCGTTTCAACAAAGTCCCGTATGCATTCATATACCATTCGTCCGATAGCTATGAAACTTGCGTAAAATGTTGTGTACACTGCAGGGAAATTTTCTGGCTTAGTACATCCACTTTACAATAGGCAGCGCACGAGTAGATTCAACGAATGAGCTACGACGCGCGAAGCATTTCAACAAAGTCACGTTTGCGTTCATATACCATTCGTCCGATAGCGATGAAACTAGGCTGAGATTTTGTGTGCACTCCAGGGAAGGTTTCTAGCTTAGTAAATCCCTTTAAAAATAGGTAGAGCACGAGTAGAATCAACAAATGAGCAAAGGCGCGCGAAGCGTTTCAACAAAGTGCCTTATAATTTCATATACCATTCATCCGATAGCGATGACACTTGGGTGAGATGTTGTGTACACTACAGGGAAGGTTTCTGGCTTAGTACATACATTTTACAATAGGTAGCGCACCGGTAGATTCAACAAATGAGCGATGACACGCGAAGCGTTTCAACAAAGTCCCGTATAAAGTCATATACCAGTCGTCTGATAGTGATAAATGTTTGGTGAATTGTTGTGTACACTCCAGGAAAGGTTTCTGGCTAAGTGAATCCATTTTACAATACGAAGTGCACGTTTATATTCAACAAATGGGTGACTACGCGCGAAGCGTTTCGACAACGTCCCGTATACGTTCACATACCATTCATCCGATTGCGATGAAACTTGGGTGAGTTGTTGTGTACACTCCAGGGAAGGTTTCTGGCTGAGTACATCCATATTACAATATGTAGCGCACGCGTAGAATCAACAAATGAGCGACGACACGCGAAGCGTTTCAACCAAGTCCCGTATGGATTCATGTACCATTCGTCCGTAGCTATGAAACTTGGGTGAGATGTTGTGTACACGTCATGGAAAATTTCTGGCTTAGTAAATCCACTACACAATATGCAGCGCACAAGTTGATTCAACAAATGAGGGACGACGCGCGAAGCGTTTCAACAAAGTCCCGTATAAGGTCATATACCATTCTGCCGTTAGCGGTGAAACTTGGGTGAAATATGGTGGACACTCCAAGGAAGGTTTCTGGCTTAGTAAATACATTTCACAGAAGGTAGCACACGAGTAGATTCGACAAATGAACGACGACACGCGGAGCGTTTCAATACAGTCCCCTATGTCTTCATATCCCATTAGTCCGATAGCGATGAAACTTGGGTGAGATGTTGTGGACACTTACGTGACGGTTTCTAACTTAATAAATACATTTTACAGTAGGTAGCGCACGAGTAGATTCAACAAATGAGTGACGGAGCGCGAATCGTTTAAACAAAATCAGGTATGCGTTCATATACTATTCATCCGATTGCGATGAAACATTGATCAGTTATTGTGTACCCGCCAGGGAAGGGGACTTAGTAAATCCATTTCACAATAAGTAGCGCAAGAGTAGATGCAACAAATGGGTGACGACGCGCGAAGCGTTTCAACAAAATCCCCTATTGCGTTCATATAACATTCTTCGATTGCGATGAAACCTTGATGAGTTATTGTGTACACGCCTGGGAAGGGCTTCGACTTCGTAATACATTTCTCAATAGGTAGCGCACGAGTAGATTCAACAAATGAGTGACAGCGCACGAATCGTTTAAACAAAAACCCCTATATGTGCATATACCATTCATCCGATTGCGATGAATCATTGATGAGTTATTCTGTACACGCCAGGGAAGGGTTTCGACTTAGTAAATCCATTTCACAACAGGTAGCGTACGAATAGATTCAACAAATGAGTGACAGCGATGAAACGTTTGAAAGTTGTTGTGCACGCTTCCACGAATGGTTCTAAATTAGAAAATCCATTTTACGATAGCTTAGAGGCAGTTAACATGTTGTGTATCCAAAAGCACTTCAAGAAACAGAATTTCAACGCCGACACTTTCTTTGATTGGCATTGCAACGCATGCCGGGTACAGCTTGTAATCTATATATATAAAGCACAAAGTTTGTCTGTCTGTCTGTCTGTCTGTTATGTATACAAATCTACACCGTTTCACCGATCTGAACCAAAATGTGTATACTTACCCTTTGGAACACTGCGGGTAACCCCGTCAACATTAAATTTCGGACAGACCACCCCATGCCCTGCATTTAGGCCCTTTTGCACAAATCTACACCGTTTCACCGATCTGAACCAAAAGTTGTATATTTAACCTTTGGAACCCTGCGAGTAACACTGTCCACTTGAAATTTCGGACAGACCACCCTATTCCCTGCATTTAGGCCCTTTGGTCCAAATCCACACCGTTTACCGATCTCAACCAAAATTTGTATATTTACCCTTTGGAACCCTGCGAGTACCACTGACCACTTAAAATTTCGGACAGACCACCCCATTCCCTGCATTTAGGCCCTTTGGTCCAAATCTACACCGTTTCACCGATCAGAACCAAAATTCGTATTCTTACCCTTTGGTGCCCTGCGAGTAACACTGTCTGCTTGAAATTGCGGACAGACCACTCCATTCCCTGCATTTAGGCCCTTTGGCCCAAATCTATACCGTTTCACCGATCTCAACCAAAATTTGTATATTTACCCTATGGAACACTGCGACTAACACTGTCTGCTTGAAATTTCGGACAGACCACGCCATTCCCTGCATTTAGGCCCTTTTTGCACAAAACTACACCGTTTCACCGATCTGAACCAAAATGTGTATACTTACCCTTTGGAACCCTGCGAGTAACACTGTCTGCTTGAAATTGTGGACAGACCACTCCATTCCCTGCATTTAGGCCCTTTGGCCCAAATCTACACCGTTCCACCGATCTCAACCAAAATTTGTATATTTACCCTTTGGAACACTGCGACTAACACTGTCTGCTTGAAATTGCGGAGAGGCTACTCCATCCCATGCATTTAGGCCCTTTGGCACAAATCTACACCGTTTCACCGATCTGAACCAATCTTTGTATACTTACCCTTTGGAACCCTGCGAGTAACACTGTCCACTTAAAATTTCGGACAGACCACCCCATTCCCTGCATTTAGGCACTTTGGCACAAATCTACACCGTTTCACCGATCAGAACCAATATTCGTAAACTTACCCTTTGGTACCCAGCGAGTAACACTGTCTGCTTGAAATTGCGGACAGACCACTCCATTCCCTGCATTTAGGCCCTTTGTCCCAAGTCCACACCGTTTCACCGATCTCAACCAAAATTTGTATATTTACCCTTTGGAACACTGCGACTAACACTGTCTGCTTGAAATTGCGGCGAGGCCACTCCATCCCTTGCATTTAGGCTGTTTAGCACAAATCTACACCGTTTCACCGATCTGACCCCAATTTTATATACTTACCCGTAGAACCCGACAAGTAACACTGTTCACTTTCAATTTCGGACAGACCACACTATTCCCTGCTTTTTGGCCCTTTGGCAGAAAACTACACCGTTTCACCGATCTCAACCAGATTTTACATAATTACCCTTTGGAACTCGACGAGTAACACTGTCCACTCGAAATTTCGGACAGACCAATCCATTCCACGCATTTAGGCCCTTTGGCACAAATCTACATCGTTCACCGATCGAAAACAAAATGTGCATACTTACCCTTTGGAACCCGATGAGTAACACTGTCCAATTTAAAATTTGGACAGGCCACTCCATTCCATGCATTTTGGCCCTTGGCACAAAACTACACCGTTCCACCGATCTCAACCAGATTTTACATAATTACCGTTTGGAACTCGACGAGTAACACTGTCCACTCGAAATTTCGGACAGACCACTCCGTTTCCCGCATTAAGGCCCTTTGGTACAAATCTACATCGTTCACCGATCGAAAACAAAGTGTGTATACTTACCCTTTGGAACCCGATGCGTAACCCTGTCCACTTGAAATTTCTGACATACCACTCCATTCCCTGCATGTAGCTCAGGAATTCCTCGGGGTTGCCAGCTTCCTAACTCACCAGTTATGAGCCCTTGAGGGTGTACCAGAAGTGGTGGGTCTACACACACCCTGCCTCTTTGAGGGCCTTGAGCAGAAGACAGGAGATATTATGAAAAGGAAAAGAAGGCAGACCCCTCGAAGAATGAGGGTATCAGGAAAGATGAGACAAAGCCAATTAAGGCGGGAAATTGAAAGACTCCCTAGCCCTCGGATACCCTAATACAGTCTGGGTCGGAAGAGAACAAGAGTTGACCAAGGGAGGCCGACAGGAAAGAGAACTGAAATGAGCCCGTCACCAGGAAGTAGAAGCGATGCCAGACTCAGCTGGGGTTCCGTGGTCGCCAACCCACGTCCCACAAGTTGTGAGACCCTGGGGGGGGGTCAGTTGTGAGAATAGCTTGCTGATTCATCGCGAGGTGACTTGAGAGTACTTTCCAGAGCCCGCCGTGTTATCTCCTGCTGTCTATGCTGATGCCAGCACAGGGCCGTTGCGAAACAGTGAGTGATTCCCGGTCAATCTGTATAGGACGGGGAACCCCGAACGTGTGTCATCATATTTCGTCATCATCTGCGATCATTTCAGGTTCGTGCAGCTTGGACCTATATTCTTTGCCTTCGCCGAGCAGTACGCTCTTTCACTAGACGAATCCAGTACAGGCCTAAGCCAGAAAATAAGGTTGAGACTTTGGAAGACATCGAAGCTAGACACCTGAATTACCTATATCAGTTTTAAAATAACACCATGTTCGTTTAGTAGTCATTTTTTCATTACCTTAATATTATCATCATAAGTGCAAATGACCTAGATGTTACGCGCATCATACCAATAATCACCGCCGCATAAAGTCTTTCTCGACTGTGATTTTTAAAATATTTATTTTTGGTTGGTTGGTTCTTAAGTTTAGGGGCTGCGACAACGCGGTCATGTAGCCCCGTGTACTTTGGGTGTGTATAGAATCTGTCTGATAACCGGTGTTAATTGTGATGACTGTATTAGTGTGTGTTATCTGTTTTTTAATTTAAGTACAAACTGCAACTTAGAATTCTTCAAATAGTTCGTACTTTTGCCGCCAAGCGCCACCGTCAACGACTACTAGGCCAAGTTCGGAACTTAGCTACTAGACGCCACTGCAGTCGGCTCTTGGCAACGGACGTAGACATCTATGAGCGTTGTTTACCTATCCAATTTAGCTTCACACAGGTGTAATTAGTGGAAGGTTCAATAACATGCCATAAATCTGACATGGGACCGCCGGCTTTACTTCCCCTCCGAAGAAAGGCATACTGACGGATTTTTAACGCTCTTAAAATATCCGACGGCTTCGGCCGGGTTTGAACCCGCTATCTTGGGCATAGAAGTTCAGCATGCTACCAAATACGCCACCGAAGCCGCCATATAGTTATTTTTATTACAGAACATTGTGTACATTATACGTTGAAGTGTCAATTCAATACCGGTAGTAGTTTCCCTTATCATCCTCATCATAAGAGCAAATGACCTACAGTAGATGTTACACCATTAATCACCACACACAATAAGTCTTCCTCGCCTGTGAATTTTGAAATATGTATTTCTATTACGGTAGTTTGTAAGTTTGACGTGTCATTTCAACAGTAGTTTTTATTATCATCCTTATCAAAAGGGCAAATGACCTAGATATTACTCCCTCATTGTCTTTGGGGGCAAATGACTTAGATTTTAAGTCCATTATATTTCTAAGGAGACCTTAAAACATTATCATCATTCCACCGGGCGAAGCCGGGTACTACTGCTAGTAGACAATAAAATAATAAAATTACTACTAGAACACAAAAAACGTCATCTCCAAAAATACACAACAATAATCTTATCCAAGACGTCACCCCCTCCCAGCTACTCCATTTCCACACTTCAACACCTCCACCTTCAATTCACCTCCCTTCTCCAAATCTCTCCCCTCTCCTGGCCCAAGAGATGATGCGGCTATCTATAGGGGCCCGCCCACCCTTTATGGGTAGGAATGAAATAACTTACTATGTATGTATGTTATAAGTTCATGGGAAAGAACAAGCTGGGCATTCTTGTTTGTTAGCATTGCGTATGACATTAAGGAACAGAAGTCTATGGTCTACTTGTACTAGAGGCCAGAGGAGTTTTGTTTCCGACAACAATATCGTACTTGCAGTGGCTTGACATTCATAATGTTCTAAATCGTTATTTACTAGAGAAAGAGAAAAACCAAGGCTTATTTTAATATTGAACGTTAGAATGCTTTGTTTGCGTAAGGCTTTCGTTCATTGTGTACAATATACTCTAGTTTCTCTATTGTATTCGTACATCGCTCGTTAGCTTAATCACAACAGGGGGCTTATTTAATTTTCTTACGAGGATATTCTTACAATAGAGTACTACTTACACTTTATATTTGTATAGATGTGTAATAATATCCTTGTATTTTGAATGAGTAAACGTTTCATCCTTTTCAGCTTAATTTAAAATTGCCTAATAACCGGAAATAATTAACACAAGTTATTTTATCATTATCTCATTAGATTCAGCTAACCAGATGACTGTTACATATCAGCTGGGGAACCGGGTGAGTTAGCCGTGGGCGTTACGGCATGACTGTTGGCAGTCGCTCACATCCGGGAGGCGAGGAGGTTCGAATCCCCCCGCCGGCAACCTTGAAGATGGTCTTCTGTGGTTTCCCATCTTCCTTCCAGGCAAATGCCGGGGTTGGTCCCTAACTATAGGCCACAGCCGATACCTTCCAACTCGTCGTCCTCAACCTTCCAACTTCCCTCCCCAACGGTACTTGTAGCTCACCCATTGGGTGTCCGTCTCGAAGCAGCTACAACACTGGCGAGCCGAACATGTCCTCGGACACTCCCGGCACTAAAAGCCATACGCTAAAAAAAATAGCTGGGAAATTCCCGCCCGTGCTTTGAAAGGGTTACATGACAGTTCCCCACACTGACACTTCCACACACTGCCCAAAATACTGACACTTCCCCACAGCCCTTGTACGCGGCTACCTGTTTAATGACTCAGAAATAATCTCGACTGACAGTTCCACACACATCTGCCCCCCCCCCTCCCCCCTCGCTAACGCTATAGGCTTCAGCGATCATCGTTACAGCCGCACCTTAACATAATACGCCTTTGGAGTGAAGAAAAGCGCTCGGTCTATGTACTTCATTACTAACACGGTCTCGAAATTATCATTGTGATGTACTGTAATTTCCATTAAAATAAAATAAATGCAGAATCTGATTTCCATCACACTTTATCCAGGCTGAGGACTGGCAAGATAATAACAAAACCGATCATATTGGTGTTGTTATCATTTTGGCCCTCAACAGCATTCGTTGTCCTGTGTCGTGCTTGGTGGCAATTCCACATCTCGATTCGAATGTCTTGGTTATCCAGCCAGTTGTCAACGAAGTAGTCAATAACTGGCTAAGTTTGGGACTTTCTGGAGCTTGAGAGTGTATTTCCATCCATCCATCGAGCACATCTTCAGGCTTTAAAAACGCAAGTGCTGCGCACATACAGACATGAAGGCTGATTTCGTTATTCTCTCGGTACTCCACCGACAATCCGAGATCCTGTATTTTTCTCCATAAGCATTTTGTCATGTGAAAATGACAGCCATGTACTTTTGTTGTTGGAAATACGTCTTTCAGAGAAGAAATTACAGCAGCTTCAAAATCCACATTTATGTCTTCTGGTTTGCACTCCGGATCAGCCTGGGGGAGGAGTCTGAACAGTCTCGTATACGTTTGCTTCTTCTTTGACTAATGCTGGTATCTTCTTCGCGTGCTCCTTTCACCGACCCTTGGACGCGCTATACGGGCAACATCAGGAACACCACACTGATGCTCACTGTTTGGTCCACGAGTTAAAATGTTATCTTTGGACTGAATTGATGAATAACACTTTTTCGAATACTTGAAAACACACACCCACGTCACAACACCACTTTTCGCCATTCTTAACTTTTGGTATTCGTAACCTTCATGAGTAGTGTGGTAAGGAGAGAGCTGCACCACTTCTTATTGAGCCACCCTCGTATTTGCCCCGAACTTGATATCTCGCTAACCAAACATGGGATTAGAACATACAGGGTGTCCTAGCACTGCTAGTAATGCCCCCTACTTTCCTATAGCCTCTTTATTTGATTAAAAGACCAAAACTAAAAGGTCATTCGCGAGTAGTGGGGTAGTGTTGGTTTCCTGAAGTCGCGCTTGTGCTTGAATATGTATGCCTATGTTGGGAAAGGGTTAGGTGGTGGGGGAGGAGTAGGGTCGAGTGAGGGGTCGTTTAGATGGTATTTTTTCCGCTCTAGGTGATGGTGAGGTTATTTTTTTAAATGGATGGAATTTGGAAAGGCCATTTGGGGTAAACGTGTGTTTTTTGACATTATGGCGATGAATGTTTTTTATACGCATGCGCACTTGAGGAGTTTTGTAAGAGGGCGGGCTTTTTAAATGATGATTTATCAATGAGTGTTTTTTTTAATATGTATTGAAATAAACCATAAAAACTAATAGGTCATCGGCTTTTGACTATCTCGCTAACCAATAATCGGATTTAAACCTATGAGGTGTCGTAGGACTCGTGGTGAACTCTCATTTTCCATGGACGGGGTATATCCACACTAAAATAAAAACGTGGTAAGGCGGGGTTTGGGGAGCTGCACTACTTAGGAAGTTGTGAGCCCCCGCGACCTTGGAATGGAAGATTCATGCTAGGAGGGCGTGCTTGGATTCGTTTATTTCGTTTCGTCGTGCTCTTTACGGGCATGTAGGTGTCGAAAAGGTGAACTTAGGGTTTTGGGTCAAAACATGTGTTTTTCACATTTTTGCCGATTTTTGGAAAACGGGCCATGCTAGGAGGGCGTGCTTGGATTCGTTTATTTCGTTTCGTCGTGCTCTTTACGGGCATGTAGGTGTCGAAAAGGTGAACTTAGGGTTTTGGGTCAAAACATGTGTTTTTCACATTTTTGCCGATTTTTGGAAAACGGGCCATGCTAGGAGGGCGTGCTTGGATTCGTTTATTTCGTTTCGTCGTGCTCTTTACGGGCATGTAGGTGTCGAAAAGGTGAACTTAGGGTTTTGGGTCAAAACATGCGTTTTTCACATTTTTGCCGATTTTTGGAAAACGGGCCATGCTAGGAGGGCGTGCTTGGATTCGTTTTTTTCGTCTCGTCGTGCTCTTTACGGGAATGTAGGTGTCGAAAAGGTGAATTTAGGGTTTTGAGTAAAAAAAATGCGTTTTTCACATTTTTGTCGATTTTTGGAAAACCGAAAACGTGAGAATGACGTGTGTGATAGTATTTATTTCGTCTCTTTATTCTCTTTACGTGGATATAGACATGAAAAAGGTAAAAAGCTGGAAACATGGTTTTCTTATGGAAAAGGTGTTTTTTTTTGTTCATTTTCGCGTTATTTGGAAAACGAATGAGGCGATTTTTATGATGGGCATGTCGATGTATTTGTGTCGTTGTTCTGTTTACGGGAATGTAGGTATGGAAAAGCTCAAATCATGGTTTCCGTTATTTATTTTTTTTCGAGATCGTTGAGGAAAACGGGGAAAAAGTAAGAAACCAGATTTGAAGTCACATTGTGTTATGCGCTTTTGATGTTGGTAAAACACTGATGCATTATTATTATTTGTCTTGACTGGTCAGGACTCACACGCAGAGAGAGAACATGTTTAATGCAATGAGAATTGAAAGCATTGAAGCTAGCCCACGGCGATCCAGACAGACACAGGTCTTATCATCGTACGTGCCTCGCAGCAGAGAGAGATAAGAGGCTGGTGTCATTATACAGTGTGCGGATTTATAATGTGTATGTCATAGCCTAGGTTCATTATGGACTCATCATGCAACGCAAAGTTTGAAACAATGAGTGAGTGTATAACATCATGATAACAGATTGGCATGGGCTCGAACAAAGCGGTTATTGGACATGTAATAAACAAAAGGGTGGGAATAATGAAAGGTCATATGATACATTTTTTTTATTTTTTATTTTTTTCAAAATAATTAAATAGGGTTTTATTACAAAAAATTATGTTTATTGACCCATGAATTATACGTGGAAGGAAAACCTAACCACTTTACAAAATATTTTGCACCTTTGACTTTAATTACTCGTTCAATGAGATAATCGTTGGGATATAATGTTTTTTGCACTTCTTCATAATAGAATCGTCCCTGAATGGGTTGACCGCTCTGATCTTCTAAGAGATACGTCACTGGTTGACCTAGCTTGACTTGGCGAATTTTAAAAATTTCTGTCGACCATTGTGGAGTATACGATTTTGAAAACACACTTCTATGTTTACTAATGCGAACAAAATCTCCAATTTTAAGGCGATGTCGCCTTGGATCTACCCTTTTTATAGGGTTAAACAGTCTATTGAGTCTGGGTAGGTTCTTGGTGACGAGGCGAGGTTTCATGCCGATGGTGGAATGAATGGTGTTGTTGTAGCGAGACACAAGTTGAGGTAACCAGTCTATCCATCGATAGGAACCATGTATTGTAAACTCTTTCCACATATAACTTTTTAATGTTCGATTGAACCGCTCGACCACACTGGCTTTGAGATTGCTATAGGTGGCATAATGGTGAATATCCTTAGATTTGAGAAAACTGGAGAAATCCTTGTTGAAAAATTCTTTCCCCTGGTCGGTTTGTAACAAGTGAGGTTGACGTTTTGATTGTTCAATAATATGTTGAAAGGCCTTTGTGACTAAGATACCAGTTTTATTTTTTACTGGTTGAACAAAAGCCATTTTGGAATAGACATCAATGACAGTCAACATATAGCGTACACCGTCGTTAACGTTAGAATAAGGTATCATTTCAACCAGGTCTGCCTGCCAAAGGTCATCGATTCCTTTGGAAATGACACGACGACGTTCATAAATGCGTCGGGCTGGTTTATGCAATTCATGAGCAATGCCCACTTTGATGGGGGATGGCTTATAAGATAATTTTAGCATTTCGGAGTTGTTGTTCAACGTCGGCGATTTCCGCCTCATGTCCAGTGTGACCAGCTTGTTTTGATGCATGAAGCAAGTATAAGCGCTCTACTAACTGATTGGGATTATTCCAAAAGGTTATATCTAGGTAGGGTTTTAATTTCTTAAACCTTACACCAGAGGCAGAGTGATGTTTTTGCTTACCAAAGATGTTTGCAATGATGGTTTTATATTTTTGGGATATATTGGCATTGACCTGCTGAGAGGATTTATAGTTTCTTTTGTGAGCGTTGGTGTCTAATAAAATGGATTTATATTTAGCAAGGTCCTCGGACGTAAAATCTTGTGTCGAGGGGGTGCGAGAAAATAGCAGCTTTAACAGACCTGGTGTTAATTTATAGTTGATATTTTTAATGACAGCTTTCGTACGAGCAAATTTAATGGATGAATCCCCAATTTTAAAACTATCATTCTCATAGCGAACACCATACGTGGTATCTGTCTTTCCAATAAATAGAAGGGTCAAATACGGTTCCAGGGTTGCCCCATAATGTTTGATTAAAATGTTTTTGAGTTGAGCTTTATTTTGAGGGGTTGCCAAGACTTGTGAAAACGGAGACGATGTGGAGGAAGACGGTGTTGCCGCTATGACGGAAGATTTTTGTTTTGTTTTTAGAAACTGTTGAAGGGGTGACGATTTCTTTTTTCTTTCAGGACTAAATACGCTTTCGCTGTCACTTTCACTTTGTTCATGCTCTTTTTCTTTTTCTTTCTTTTCATGTTCTTGATGTTCTTGTTCACTAACATTAGAGGAGGAGGAAGAGGAGGATTTTACCTGTCGTGTGGATTCTGTTTGAGTAAATTTTGAACTTGTTATGGGTTTGGTTTGAGAGGTAGCAGCAGCAGCAGCAGCAGCAGTAGCAGTAGAAGCATTAGGTTTAAATCTCATGGGATCAACCGATGATGGAGCATGTTTTATCATGGGTAAAGGATTGACGTTTTTTAAACGTTGCAATTCACGAAATTTATGTCGAATCGTATTTCGTGCCTCAATAATACGCTGCATGATTTGAACATGTTTCTTGTACCCTATGGCGTTCGCCATGGTAAAGGTAAAGACACACTAACAGGAAATGTCCAACCCTAGGTCTTTTTAAACAGAAATAAAATGATCAAAACCCAAGCGATAACGTCCCTCACATCGTTCACTCTGTTTATTTATGACCAAACAGGCATGGGGATGATGGTTCCAACACGAAGCACACAATTGCGTGAAAGCTGTAAAGGACATATCTGGATTCACATGATCTTGAAAAATATGATAGAGATTTCTAGAGTCTTGGCGGAAGAGAACGATGAGATTGGCATTGTCACGAATCAACTGTTTGGGGATTTTGGAATAGGTCTGAGCCAGATAAAAACAATCCACTTGTTTATGGCGTCCCATACTAAAATACTCTTGAATAATGGCCTGTCGTTGAGTGGCAATATCATCAAAAATTATAATGGAATCTGGTTGAATGCGGTCTGGTTGAATGACATCTTGAGGTGAGGTGAATGTAAAATAGCCCATGGCTTCTTTATTTAACGAAGACATAATTTGTTCCAGATACACGTACAGAGGCTGGTACAAGGATTTGGCAAAAATATAAATATTTTGAAATCGTAGGCCATGAGGTGCGGTAATAATGTTCAGCAAAACATTGGTCTTTCCACAACCCGAAGGCCCTACCATAATACATCGAACGGTAGATGGGAATAGGGTGCCATGACGTTTAGGTTCGCACACGGACAGTGATAGCTCTGAAACCAAATCAGAGACGGGCAAAGCATGGGGTTGTTTCATTAATTCCATTGTGTCGATGACTGAGTTTTTTTCATGTGTGTATAAGGTTTATATATATATAGGCAAACGGTGAGTAAGAAAGGTTAGTTAACGTCTATCACCATGGACGTGTTTGGGAGAGCTCGTGTAACCATGGCCACGGCCGCCTCTTTGTCAAAACAGTCACGAGAGGTGGCAACAAAAAGCTATGTCGATCGCAAAGTGCAAAGTGTCTATCACATGGCCCCGAGACTAACCGCTGAGGGCTATTCAGCCAATCATCATCGTATTATTGATGTGCAAGAGCCTCGAGACGAAAATGATGTCTGCACGAAACGTTATGTGACCTATCAAATGAAAAGGCTTTATAAATTTGTCCCATGTGTATTTTTAGTGTACCTGTCAAATCAAAAACTGGACAATGACGAAAACCATTCCCCACCACCACTACCACTGGTGAATGATGATCTTACCTATATGCTTGCTTCCGGTTTAAGTCGTTATCGACTGCATTATGATGGTGTCATTCATATTAAATATGCCATGCCTGATGAGAAACATTTAAAAATACAACTAAACGGTGATAGAGTGTTGGCCCACAACCATCAAAGAGTAAATGTGGGAGATGAATTATCCTTTCATCTTATGCTTACGTTTGAGGAAAAGGAAGCTGCGAAAACGGTGAATGATTTCCCGCTTTATATAGAATTGGAATATAGTGCTATGAAATAAGGTTCTCTACGTTAGTTGTTATCGAATGTTTGCTGTGAAAGGTTCACCAAGTAGCAGCATGGTGAAAAAAAGATATGCTATGAACATGAAAAAATCAAATCTCAAAAAGAGAAAAAAGCCAGGTCGGGAACCAAGTCGATCTGCCTCACACCCAGTGTTAAAACGTAAAAAAACTAAAAAAAATCTAAAAAGAGTGGCTATCGAAAAAGCTTTACAAGCGGTGCGATTGTCTACAGCTCCGAAATCGCAGCATTATGTATCGATAAAAAGAAAAGAAAGAAAGCAAAAACGTGGGCGAGTCATTCCTGTTGCTAAGCGTGGGGGTTTTTTGCCGGCTTTATTTGCAGGGTTGGCAGCTTTGGGGTCCCTTTTGGGTGGTGCCAGCGCTGTAGCGAAAACCATAAAAGCCGTCGAGCAAGGCAAGCAACAACTCAAAGAAAGCGAGCGACACAATAAAACGTTAGAAGCCATTGCGATGGGAGCTAGAAATGGCAACCCTTTAAAGCCAGTCTTTTATCCACAAGGTAATGGCCTACCGTCTAAGGAAAAAAAAAAATGTCCATCTTCATCGATAAGCGCTTAAGCCAACTGCCTCGTCATGCCATGACCCATGAAGAAGTGGAAAGCTATGCCAAACAACTAAAGATTTCTCATTTTCGAGGTGTATTTATGCGAAATGAATTACCTAAAGCACCGTGGAAAGAAGAACGAGCCATGATGAATTTAGATGATGATGCAGGCCCAGGAACCCATTTTGTAGCCTATGTGAAACAAGGTTCCACAGTATGGTACTTTGACAGTTATGGAAATTTACCACCCCCGATCGAGTTGATACGTTATTTGGGAAACCGGGTAAAGATATTCTATAATGTGAATCGTCAACAAACCTTTGACAGTCAAGAGTGTGGCCGTTTGAGTTTACATTTTTTATATAAGAGGTCGCGTTAAGCCATCAGTTTCATCATTATGAATGTCAACGCCAAGACCTTTACCGTGCACAGTCGCGGGCCTGAAGTGTCCCTGGATTTTTTCCCTCCCATTGAATTGCATCCCGAACAATCCTATGTGCTAGGATTAATTTCTTTGGAAAGTTACAACAGAATTTACAATATTCAAGTGGATATTAATGACAAATTTTATTATGATGATTATATGTTGACACTACCCCCTGGAGGTTATACTATAGACGATGTGCATGAGGCCATTAGCGTGTCGATGATAAAACAATTTGGTGTCAAACCATTTGCGGATGGGACACACAAATTTGAACTTACAGCCAATACAATAACTCATCGCTGTCGTATTTTCTCTACGTTTAACATTGACTTTGAAACACGAGTTCATTCTATTGGTCCTTTATTAGGATTTAAACCAAGAGTGTTGGCAGCTCAGCAACCCCATGAATCAGATTATCCAGTGAAATTCATCGAGGACCATCACATTTCTGTAACTTGCAATATTATTAGAGACGTATTTACGAATCAAGAACAAAGCCATTCCCTGTATGATTTTATTGTCACCTCTCCTTGCGGCTATATTATTCGTGAAAACCCTTCAGTGGTTCTCTATCATCCTGTGTGTGTCAGTGATATTAGTAATATTACCTTACGCTTAGTGAATAGAAACCAACAACTGATTGCTTTGGACGCCAACACCCCTGTGACCTACAAGTTGGTTTTAAAGACGCTATGAAATTTATCTATAAAGCAACAACAACGTCTACGAGCTCGGTTAGTTGCCCGCCGTGTATGAAACGGTTGACACGGGTAAACCGACAACGCTTACAACGCCTTGGTTATACGCTACACCCCAATCATGAACAAAGAGCTGTTGCAAGTGTTAAATCCCATACAAGTGGAAGATGGCGTCGTGCGCATTGATATGCATTCCTATCAACCTCAAGCAACAGGTCTGAATAACAATGACGAGATTCAATTCATAATTAACAATCAAGATATTTTTACTCTACCTCATGAAAGTGTCCTTCAAATTGAGGGTAAATTAATGAAAGCAGATGGCAGTACGCCCACAACGTCTGCGTTGGCGAATCATGGTTTGGCTTTTCTGTTTTCTGAAGTACGTTATGTGATAAATGATATTGTCATAGATATGACTCGAAATGTGGGCATGACTAGTCTTATGAAATTATATCCATCCTATAGCGAGGAGGAAAGTAAAACGCTTTCTATGGCAGGATGGTGTCCCAACAGTAGCAATAACTGGCTAGTTCATACCGATGGCACTTTTACAGGCTTCCTACCCTTAAAATTACTCCTTGGCTTTGCCGAAGATCACAAGCGTATTATTTTAAACGCAAGACAAAGTTTGTATCTGGTGAGAGACCGCAGTGATTATAATGCACTGAAAGGAGCCTCTGACCAAGTGATAGACTCAAAAATTCAACTGCTTCGATTACTATGGAAAGTGCCCCATGTGACGCTATCGGATCGTAAAAAGCTAAGCATGTTAAATTTGGTGCAAAAAGATAAAGCCTTGCCTATCGCCTTTCGAAGTTGGTGTCTGCATGAATACCCCTTGCTACCTACCACTGACACTCATAGTTGGAGTGTCAAATCGGCTCGCTCTACCGAGAGACCCCTCTATGTTATTATTGGTTTTCAAACCAATAGAAAATACCAACAAAGCAAAGATGTCACCTTGTTTGATCACATTCACTTGAGAAATATACGACTATTTTTAAATAATGTTTGCTTTCCCTATGAGGGGTTGGAACTCAATTTTTCAAAAAATAAGTTTGGTCCCCTTTATGACATGTTCGCTAAATTTCAATCGTCTTATTATGAAAAACAGGATTGTCCTATGTTGTCGCCACAAGGGTTTAAAGCAAAAGCACCACTGATTGTTTTCGACTGTTCGTATCTAGAAGAATCTATGAAAATCACCACCATTGATTTAAGGGTAGATTTTGAAACACAAGAAAATGTCCCAGACCATACCAGTGCCTACTGTTTGATTATTCATGCTAGACAAGTGAAATATCATCCTTTGTCCAATTATGTCACCAGCATGTAAGCCATCTGTGGTCGAATGAAAACAAAAAAAGATCATCATTCATAGGATTGATGATAAGCGTCTGCATGCACAGTATCTGTTGCGCTCTGGCACTGTGCGCACATACGACAACAACAAACATCATGTGTCCCTCAATAAGCAACAGCAACAACAACAACGTGACAGACAAACCATGGAATTTAAAATGTGAATTTAATCGTTTGAAAACTTTTGAAGCATGGACAGTTCCCTTTATGGATTGTGGAGAATTGGCTGCGAGCGGATTTTATTACTTAAAACGTGGGGATGTGGTCAAGTGTATTTTTTGCAACATTGAAATTGGAAACTGGGAAATAGGGGATCGAGCCTTTAGCGATCATCAGCGATGGAGTCCATCCTGCCCTTACCTCAATCGCTATGATGTGGGCAATATTCCATGGAGTTTGAATTATCCGGTTATTGTACCAGACCCTACAAAACTAGGAGATACCTGTGGACCGTATGTGCAAACTATTCATTTGAATGCTGTTCCAAATTAAGCCAACACACTTGTTTGTAATAAAAGTGTAAGTTTTTTTTTTGTTATGAATAAAACCTCAACAAATATTTCGCTGTTGTTCAATTCATTTTTTCCTTTTTTTCCCCTAAAGTCCTTTGATTTTGCCATGTTAAACCATGGCATGGGTTAGTTGTTGATTAGACGTCAATGAGGTAACAAGTAAAAATAAAAAAGCATGATGCGTACACTCATCGTGGATTGTCAGGGGTTTAAAATTGCAGACAACAAATTTATATTTAAGGAAGTTGCTTTTATCGATTGTAGTACGTTTTGGGTGTCTAACCCTATTCATTTGGTGTTTAAACCTCCCTATGCTTTCGAGTTGCTTAGTGAAAAAGATAAAAAACAGAGCCAATGGATTGAAAATCATTTGCAGTTAGCATGGAACAAGGGTGATATTTCTTACAAGTATCTTGACATTGTCATGAAAGCCCATTTGTCCTCGGCCAATGTCTTATTTGTTAAAGGGAGTGAAAAACGCCAGTGGCTTCAACCATTTCTACCCTCTCACTGTCAATGTATTGACCTTTTAGATCTGGGTTGTCCATCCCTGCAAACGCTTATGGACACTTGTCCTTGCGACAATATTCAGAATAAAGCCTTAGCGCATGCATGGCAATTGTTTCATTGGCTCACCACGAGTGCATGTTGGGAGTTGTTCAATAAAATGAAAACTGAAAGTGTATCGTCCAATGATAGCAGTGAGACGTGTACACGTGAGGTGATAACATCAACGTTATAGACATGGACGCCACTACAATCGACAAGGCTATTGGAAAGTTCTTTGTGTGCAAGAAAAAACTGATTAGCTTTACACAACATGAATTATTAGCACTACCTAAATCATTTCTTTTTTATGTTGCTGCCAACGCTGTCAAAGAAATTTGGGAAAAGGCGCCTGCCGAGTGGACTAACGACTCTGTATTGAGTGAACTACAACCATGCAGTCATTTTTCCCATCACAAGCAATTAACCATGGCAAAAATACCTTCCATTCGACAGTGTGCCACATGCCAATTAATGAAATTATATCATGGTCATAAAACTCAGTGTAAAGACATTGTTTCATCATTCCATGGCTGTCATGCGGAAAACAACCACCACCTACCATGCTCGTCAGGAGCTGCCGACAAACAACAACAGCAAGAACAAGAACAAGAACAAGAAGAAGAAGAACAACAAAAAAAGTGTTTTTCACCGATTGAAACCTCTATGTCCCAGGTGTACTGGCCGTGGAATTATTGATAACATTATTAAAAACTTACCATTCGAAGCTCACTTACCTGCTTACAGCTTTTGCGGCCCTGGTACTCGTCTTCAAGATCGTTTGAGGAGAGGGAATATGGGAATCAATGCTTTGGATCATGCATGTCTTAATCACGATAAAGCCTATGAAAACAGTGATCCCACACTAAGACGCATTGCCGACAAAGTCTTGTTAAGCATTGCCAAGCAACGATTAACAGCTTCAGATGCCAGTCTAGCAGAACGAATGGCAGCATTTATAGTGATTGGTGCTATGAAGAGCAAATTACTTTTATCTAGATATGGACTTTAACGTAATGAATTTATGTTTAAAAAAATGTATAGTATCACTGTTATCATGACAAAAAAATAAATAAAAAGACAAGAGTCCATGTTGTGTTTTTTTCCATTATTATTATTCACTCATAGTTTCATTATTATAATTATAAATGACAAACAATAAAAAAGGGACAGCAGTGCATCGTTAAAAATTATTACTAATTGTAGTAAATCTATTTTTTCAATCACAAACAATAAAAAAAGGACAAAAGTCCATTATTTTAACTAATAGTTTCATTATTATTATTATAAAAAATTATATATACATGGTAATTGTACTAAACCTATTTTTTTTAAATCACAAACAATCAAAAGAAAGGACAAAAGTCCATCATTATTCATCAGCTTCAAATAGCAGTCTAGCAGAACGAATGTCAGCATGAAATCTTTATCTACTCTAGAACCAGTTTTTTTTGTTAAACGCTTATTATTGAATAAAATAACATGTTACTAGAATTTGATCATTATAAATTATAATAAAAATTGCATAAAAATTGCTATAAATGCTATTTTAAATCACAAACAATAAAAAAGGACAAAAGTCCATTATTTTAACTAATAGTTTCATCATTATTATTATAAAAAATTATATATACATGGTAATTGTACTAAACCTATAAACAAACAAAAAAATCTACCATTAAGCATAAGTTTTGAAAATTTATTTTTATTATTATTTATCATGGTAAACGTTGAGCAACAATTAATAAACGTCAAACTGTTGAACCCAAAAAATAATTTTATTTTATTATAGTCATTAAAGAGTAGGGCATGAATAAACAAAAAAGTTACGGCTAGCGTACAATGATTATTCGTTTTCAATTTTTACAAAACGAACCATGCATCGATTATTTTTTTCACCCTCATAAATTAAATAGACAGGGTGAATACTGGAATTGACATCTTCCATAACATTATCAGGTAGGTTATTAAATCGTGTGGGAAGAAATGTCTCAAAGTCTTGACAAATGCAAAGAGCTCGTTCACCAAATTTGGTTTTCAGTTTTTGAATTTTATGTATGCGAAAGGGTGTTTGCGTAGGCAATTCACTCATTTTCTTGCGTGCAAAGCCACAATCTTGACCAATGGCGTTCAAGGCGTCCATGGTTGTCTATAACCAAAGAAAAGAGTGTTACTTTCTAACACTCTTGTTCTTATATTACAATAGCAATAACTTTGTACATTAAAGTATATTGTTTTTTTTTTTTAAATCCTGAGTGTTTATGACCTGAAGTTGTAGATAGATAGTATTGGATAAAAATATAATAATAATGTTTGTATCATTTTTTCAGTCAAAACATACATTTGGAAATTATTTAATAGGAAATGTTTTATCAAAATTAAGTGTGAATCTCTCTTGGAGGTAAATGCATGTCTCTGTTGTGAATGGGAATTAGCCTATCATTCCCTAGTCGAATGACTTGTATTCGTTTGCTCTGTTGTTGTGCAAATTCACACAACATTCTGTTAAATAAATAGTATCAACAAATACTAAGAGCAAACATGGAATGCTTTTGGTAACCTATAAAAAGGCAAAGTTAACACGCTATGCATTTAATAACCATGTCTACATCCAACAAAACAAAATTCAAAACTACAAATTTAAACCAGTGTGTATGTGTTTATCAACGTGAATACACGATAAACTAAAACAAACAAACAAACAAAATAGCCAAATGTATTCTAAACGTCAAGTATGCACCTGAAAGCCGAATGTAAACAAAAAAAAGCGATAATCATGACATCATGTGGTTAGTTTCTAACAAATCTCATTCTATGAGGCGAATATTGATTGATAGGTAAGCCAAGACAAAGTTGGCGAAATGCTTGTTGTCGATACGAAGTGATTGATTCCTCAGCAGGAAATTTATAAAAATGAAAACAAAACATTTGAAAAGTTATTGGAAAATAAACATTAAACAGGGGTTTTGTAAATATTGTACACCAGAAATCTGGAAAATGATCCTCGTCAGCTAATTTAACAATCACTTGATTCATGGTTAAACCGTACCATGCTTTATGAATCACTTGCGTGGATACATTATTTTCAAAGTCAAAATTTAGCATACAGGATTTACAAAAGTGATGCCCTGGATCATAAACTATGTCATCATCCATAATGATGTCATAAAACATGGTATCAATGCGTACTTTCGTGTTTCTATATTCTGAAGGATAGGCCACACGTTGAGGATTATGAGACATCATCGTGGCATATTCATTGAACGTGGTGTGTTTTGTGACGATAAAACGATCTTCATCATGGCTCATGATTGAATCTGAAAAGTAGTCGTTGCCGTTTACTAAGTGAATAAATAAAAATACTATGTACTATATACACTGTCTGTCCCCTAAGTCAATGGCAAAAATAAAATAAAAAATAAGCAAAACACAAATAAATAACCATCTGTCTGTTGACTTCTTTAGGTTAGGTTAGGAAAAAAACATGTAACAGGTTAAAGAAACAATTTCTGTTCAGATATTTCAAATATATCACCACTCATAACTCTAGCCATAAAGTGAGAGTTTTGTCCTCCGTAAAAGCAGCAGATTATTATTCTTTTGTTCTTGCATGAGACCTACTAAGCCACACCCTAGTGTGGCCTATTAAGCCGCATGCCTACTGAGAGTGAATGGTCACCTTGCCGAAACATGAGGCCTACTAAGCGACAACAATAGTGAGGGTGGCTACTTGTTTGTTTTTTTCCTAACCTAACCTAAATAAGTCAACATGTTTTTAATCTAGCCTGTGCACAGTGAACCATGGAAACGTTGATGCATGGCTCTCTTTATGCGTTGACAGGCAAATAGCACAAGACATACAGTTTATGTACAACTATTTACAGGCATTCACACATCCATGCATACACCCATGCACGCAGGTTAAAAAACAAAAATTATATGATACACTACAATTTTTTATTTTTATTCCGAGGCTCAAGATGGCATCTCGCATTTGATAGCAACCAAACCAAACACTTGCCGTGTTGTACAACAACAATAGCTACAACCACTACTGGTTGTAACCAAATGGGACGCTTGTCATCATATCCTGACACCACTGTCTCTTGTCGTCCAACAAAGCGAGTGTTTGTTTTCGCTGCTTCATTAAAAATAAATCATGATTTTTTGAGAGAATCCTAAACTGACTATGTGCCATGGCTGTGTGGGTCTGAAGGACATGTAAATAATCATCCACACAGAGTCGTTTAACCACATGCTGGCTAATCCCTTTGGCTCGCATAGATTCGCATCGATCCACCTGTCGAAAACTATACATTTTCGGAGCGAGACCTACAAACTCAGTCATCATGGTGTCTGAACACTCATCTTTCATTAAACCAATTTCTTTTTTGTTCAGACGGGGGATATCGAACACGTTCTTCTCACTAAACGAGAACGTGTCAAACCATTTTGGGTTTTGTTTCATAACGACATACGGATCACAGTCACGGATATGGTAAATAAAACTATCCGTGTCTGTATATAACAAGGAAATGGTACCAAATCGCTGTATTGCAAAACCATAATGGAATTTATACATGTGCAATTTTGAAAAATCTAAAATGACTTGGCCTAAATAGATAGGCTTATTCATGACCACTTTAGTTTTGGCAAGTTCAATAGTCAGTAGATCATGATCAATAATGTTTAAAGATTTGAAATTTGGTTTTGCAATATATTTTTGAGCCCCCCATCTGCCATGCCATGTATTGACCAACTTAATGTCCCTATACTGCCGTACATTTTCCAAACTCTTGCCATAGATACAATTATTCATTAGTTTAAAAAAATTGATTTGAAATGGCTGAGTGGCACTTTGTCTGTGACTGGTATTTAAATCCATGTATGGTTTCAACCACGGTTTCTGACAAAAAGAAATACCTCTATGGATTTTTTTCAGGGTTAAGCCCTGGGCTAAACATTCTACCAGCATGTCAATATGCAACACATAGTGATTTTTATCATACAAGGTACCCATTAATTTCTTATGATTGCCCTTACTCTCGGGCGGCACCATTTTCTCTATGCAAAAGGGGAAATCACCATGTCGCTGTCTGAGATGGGGGGGATAAGCTAAGTCGACGTCAAGAACATACCCTACGTCCTGTTGCTTGCTAGCGCTATACACATTAAAATCTTTAATTTCATCCTCAGACAGCCAGACAAAGTTTCTGTACGGCAGTGGTCGACTCATAGCGTGACCGTATAAATTGTTTACGTCGAAATACATTAGATAGGATTCAGGTTTTTCGGGACAATAATCAGGCATGTAATGATTATTTGCCTTGGCATGTCGCTGATTGAGCGATACGAATCCCCCACGAATCCCTTTTTCCATCATGAGTACCATATCGGGATCCGTCAGTAAATCAAGCTCAATGTGGGTAAATTTGAGGGCGGCGTCCCAACTTAACCCTGGACTGGTATAGTAGTGGGCGGGGTCAAGGCCATAAATCGTGTGACATAGCTGACGAAACGTTTCAAAAACGTCGGTCAACAACAACACGTCTAATTTTAAGTAGTGCATAGCATACTGGTCCATGGTTTCTATGCCAAACACTCGCCAAACATGCTGTGCGTGGGCATAGTCTTCTTCACTGATGGTGCTTTGAGTCAATTGAGAAAAGAATTTTTCTCTTGGCGGCAAAGTCGTTTCTTCAAGCACCTCGTAACTTCCCGCATAATCATATGGAAAATGGCCTTTACGAACACACAATTTAAATTGATTTGTATCCGTAAAGTGGGAATGGGTATGTTTCAACTCATCTTCGCTTAAGCCTTTCACAAGACTATCCAGCGAACTAGACATAAACTTGAATGAGTCGAGAAAGCGAATGCTCATGCTTCCTTTTCTCCATGAAAGTGAGGTAAAGCTCTCATGGTTCTTAGCCAAAATGCTGAATTTGCTCTTATCTACATGAGCAAATTGTTTTACAATGAAGTGAAGGTCATACCGGGAGAAATTGTGTAAGAAGACAGGGAGGAAGCGAGGTGTAGAGTACTTCAAATTGCATTCGTTATGGGCAGCACCTCTAAAATGCCCTGTCCTGTGGCAGTGGTCTCTTACTTTTTTTTCTCCGCCTAAGATTGGCTTTTCACATATGTGGCAGGTGGTGGCTTGATCATATTCTCTTTGCTGTACGTCATTCATCTGAATTGGTACAGGGTTGTTCAAAATAGTTTCTACTTTGCCTGCTAAAGCCGCCATTTGATCAACAAACCACCGCGCACAATCCTGACCTTTATGACTTACATACTCACATTGTGAATTATCATAGTGACAGACAACATAATAGGCTACAGCAAAAGGCTCATGTTTCTGCACTGGATAGGTTGAGCTTGTATGGGGGCTTGGTTCACATCCCTGAATGGGAACAGTAAGAGCCTCAAAATCAGCGTAAACAGTAAATGGTACCATCTCTTGTTTATTAGTGGCCTTAAATTTTAAGACTGCGTCATTCCCTTCGGGCAAGACTAGCTTTACTGCCGTCTGCCCTTCACAGTCTTCTGTATGTCGTTTCAAAAGTTCATCAGTTTGAAAATACTGAAGGCAGCGCTCACAAATATGTGTCTTACCATTATGGTTAGACACTTGGCTGCTTACTAGTTTTCCTAAATTCTTTATCCAACAATAATGGCTTTTATCCCCGTCAGACAGGAAAAGCAGGTGAATGTGATGTTGCTTTACCTGTTTGGTGGCATACAAGGGGCCCACAATATTGGATCCGTCGATGCCATACACCATGAAGGAGAAATTTGGATTATCTTTCTCAAATAAATGAATTTTATCTAGAGGCATGGGAAATGAAACACGCTCGAGATTGAGAGTTTGTTTCATGCGGTTAAACACATCTTTGTACTGCCCTGGTCTATCAACATGACTGTCTTCACAGGGTTGCAGACAGCTCACTATACTCCACAAAAAGCAGTAATCGTCTTTGTTGCGTATGTTGATCACTGCCTTTCTGGAAGCGATAAAGCTCGGTGTGGCAATATAGCTACTTCCTGCATTCAATGGATTGTATTTACAAATATTGATTTGCAAATAGGCAATGCTTTCGAGGGCCAAGCCACTGGGACCCTGTTGCAACTTATCAAATTTAGTGATAAGCGCTTGAATAGCTTTCTCCTGATACCACGTTTCCAAATTATCGGCTATCAGTATTTTCTCCATTTTTGTACAAAGGTTGAAGGTGTGTTTCTCTTCAACATTATTTTTTATCAATGTAAATTCACATAGTAGTTCGAAGTTTATTTTTAAAGCGTGATGCAATCTTAAGCCTTGTTCACATTCACTCAAAAAAATGGGAAAACATAATTCCACAAAATCTTTAGGCGACAGACAGTGAATCGCATTGTAAATTCGGCCTGAGCATACTCGCGTTTTGAAACATTTGGCCAAAGGCTGCCACACTAACACTTCACTCTCCGATATAGACATGATTATAAAATGGACAAATAAACGTGCAACCCTTACCTTAAAATAGGTTAATCCAAAATCTGCAATTCCAAACGACCACACTTATCGATTTTTACTGACTGGCACACACAATCTCGTTCACAGGTAGACAATGGTTGTAGTAATTTGGGCCCCCCAGCAGGAAATGATCACCAACAAAGTTGATATAGTTTTAATATCAACGACAAGGTTTATCTTGTTTTTTGTTTCCAATGATTTATCTGAAAAACAAACCAATACAATCCGTTATTAGTCATGGTTATATACATTAAACATGTGCATTCATTCATTCATTCATTCATCCATTCATTCATTCATTCATTCATTCATTCATTCATTCATAAGACTTACTAAAAACAAAAGGTTTCAAGTGTGCACACATAAATAAGACACTCACTCGAAAATAACAAAGTCATTTACAAAGACTCACCTCTTTTTTTTAATATCGAAAGCGTCAAGGTAGTTAAAACCTATTCACTCCATATATATCTTTATTCTGAAACAATAATAAATACACGCCATAAGTATATAAATTTCCGTGAAATAAATGACATACATTTAACAACAACAACAACAACAACAATAAAAGTAATGGAACAACATGTACTCACCATATAATGAATTATAATACTTTCAGCAAATGTGCTCTTTGCCGCCACTGTCACTGTCACTGTCACTGTCTCTCTCTGTCTGCTTTCCCAGACTTAATGATGTTGTTTTTAAAAATCTGCAACAAACGAAATCCCCCAAAAATACCATCAGTCAGTAACTTACTTTTCATGCCTACACAAAATAACAATAAAACCAATCATGCCATAATTAACAATAATGAACCTACCTTAGTACAAGTATGGCCGCGGTTCACGTAATATTTCACAAAGAGCATAAGGCACTTGCATCCGTCACCTTCAAAGATGAACACGAGTATGATGAGTCTCTCTTACCCTCAGAACATATATGTCTCCTCAACAAGATGCAAAGTTAACACTTTACTTTTTTTTTTGTTCCTACGAGTAGGATGTCATAGAGCGAACAAGTCAGACCGATTCTCACAAGCTTTTGCAATCTCTGCATGAGTATGCGTGGGAATGCAATGATCAGCTTTTCGACAGAGCTGTATGTCCTTCATCGAGATATCGGGTAACACGTCTGGGTCAGATAACAGCCACCTGCATGTGAACAACAGGCTGTTATCTCTCTCTGCTGCGAGGCACGTACGATGATAAGACCTGTGTCTGTCTGGATCGCCGTGGGCTAGCTTCAATGCTTTCAATTCTCATTGCATTAAACATGTTCTCTCTCTGCGTGTGAGTCCTGACCAGTCAAGACAAATAATAATAATAATGCATCAGTGTTTTACCAACATCAAAAGCGCATAACACAATGTGACTTCAAATCTGGTTTCTTACTTTTTCCCCGTTTTCCTCAACGATCTCGAAAAAAAATAAATAACGGAAACCATGATTTGAGCTTTTCCATACCTACATTCCCGTAAACAGAACAACGACACAAATACATCGACATGCCCATCATAAAAATCGCCTCATTCGTTTTCCAAATAACGCGAAAATGAACAAAAAAAAACACCTTTTCCATAAGAAAACCATGTTTCCAGCTTTTTACCTTTTTCATGTCTATATCCACGTAAAGAGAATAAAGAGACGAAATAAATACTATCACACACGTCATTCTCACGTTTTCGGTTTTCCAAAAATCGACAAAAATGTGAAAAACGCATTTTTTTTACTCAAAACCCTAAATTCACCTTTTCGACACCTACATTCCCGTAAAGAGCACGACGAGACGAAAAAAACGAATCCAAGCACGCCCTCCTAGCATGGCCCGTTTTCCAAAAATCGGCAAAAATGTGAAAAACGCATGTTTTGACCCAAAACCCTAAGTTCACCTTTTCGACACCTACATGCCCGTAAAGAGCACGACGAAACGAAATAAACGAATCCAAGCACGCCCTCCTAGCATGGCCCGTTTTCCAAAAATCGGCAAAAATGTGAAAAACACATGTTTTGACCCAAAACCCTAAGTTCACCTTTTCGACACCTACATGCCCGTAAAGAGCACGACGAAACGAAATAAACGAATCCAAGCACGCCCTCCTAGCATGGCCCGTTTTCCAAAAATCGGCAAAAATGTGAAAAACACATGTTTTGACCCAAAACCCTAAGTTCACCTTTTCGACACCTACATGCCCGTAAAGAGCACGACGAAACGAAATAAACGAATCCAAGCACGCCCTCCTAGCATGAATCTTCCATTCCAAGGTCGCGGGGGCTCACAACTTCCTAAGTAGTGCAGCTCCCCAAACCCCGCCTTACCACGTTTTTATTTTAGTGTGGATATACCCCGTCCATGGAAAATGAGAGTTCACCACGAGTCCTACGACACCTCATAGGTTTAAATCCGATTATTGGTTAGCGAGATAGTCAAAAGCCGATGACCTATTAGTTTTTATGGTTTATTTCAATACATATTAAAAAAAACACTCATTGATAAATCATCATTTAAAAAGCCCGCCCTCTTACAAAACTCCTCAAGTGCGCATGCGTATAAAAAACATTCATCGCCATAATGTCAAAAAACACACGTTTACCCCAAATGGCCTTTCCAAATTCCATCCATTTAAAAAAATAACCTCACCATCACCTAGAGCGGAAAAAATACCATCTAAACGACCCCTCACTCGACCCTACTCCTCCCCCACCACCTAACCCTTTCCCAACATAGGCATACATATTCAAGCACAAGCGCGACTTCAGGAAACCAACACTACCCCACTACTCGCGAATGACCTTTTAGTTTTGGTCTTTTAATCAAATAAAGAGGCTATAGGAAAGTAGGGGGCATTACTAGCAGTGCTAGGACACCCTGTATGTTCTAATCCCATGTTTGGTTAGCGAGATATCAAGTTCGGGGCAAATACGAGGGTGGCTCAATAAGAAGTGGTGCAGCTCTCTCCTTACCACACTACTTTCATGGTAAACGCACTCCCTTCCCTTAGATGTACGACCAAATTCTAACTCCATAGTACTCACGATCCTAACACGGCAAGAATAAAAAAGGCAATACCAGTAGACTGCATAGGTACTTGCTTCCGAAAGAATTTACACCTGCTACTCCATTGGCTAATCCGTAAAACGGAATGTGACCGCATAAACCAGGAATCCAACAACAACAGGTCACTGCCCCAAGGGCGGCATGCAATCGTGGCGTGCAAAACGCGGTGTAAACGAAACAAATATATAGTTTATCTACTTGCACGATACATTTGTAAGTGTGCTGTATTATACAGCTGTTAAATATCAGGGGAAGATCTTACGCCATACTTATACTTCAAAGGCTACTATGGGGAGGAACCATTGGAAATTTTTCATTTTTAATGTACTAGTACTTGTACTTGTACTCATAATAGCTGAAGAGTATTAAACATTTTTGCCTCAAACCTTATACAGTAGTTCTGTAGTTAAAGCATATAATATGTGATTCCAGAGATATTAAAAGTGCTAAACAACAGTAGGCCAAATTTCAACTTGATCGTTTTCATAGTAGCCTTGGGGGAGAGGGAGAGGTGTGTGGAACTGTCAATCGAGATTATTTCAGAGTCATTAAACAGGTAGCCACGTCCAAGGGCTGTGGGGAAGTGTCAGTATTTTTTGCAGTGTGTGGAAGTGCCAGTGTAGGGAACTTGTCCGAACACCTTTGAAAGACTGTATATCCATCCCCTCGAATGCCTGCTCTACCTGGGGCAGTAGCACTGTCTTTTTGAGCAACCATGAGTTTGAGATAATTTACGGTGTAAACAAAATCCTCGCCCAGGGGGAAAATGCTACCTCAAGGTATCGGAAGTTTGAATAATTGAACAATTTTTAGAATCTTCTACAGTGGCTATTTTGTTGTTTCTTTGCGCTCAACATCATTTTAGGAATTGATGTTTTTTTTTATGAATAAGCAATTGAATGGTAGAATCGGAAATTCCCCACAGAAATGTCCAGCACATTTCTCGGGAGAGAGTGATCAGTACAATTTCTCTGTAGAGAGTGTAATTTATTCCGCGGTCGAGGATTTTCTATACCCTAAAACCTTTCCCCAACTCATGGTCTGACCAAATATCAGAGTTGCACCGCGAGTAAGAGAGTGAGTTCGGGTGATAAATACTGTAGTACCAACCAGTACAACATCCCCCCCCCCCCTTCCCACCCAATGATTTAGAACGTCATTTTCCCGGAAACGGTCAAATATCTATGGATTAGCCGAAACATGTGTTCGCCTATTTATACCCCTCTTTCACTGAGCGAAGTTTTTGGGAAAACAGGTTGGCGGGTTCCCCTCGTTTAATGTGCGGGCCACAACAGTACAGATGCTTCACATAGTGGCATAGAGCTGATGACTGCGATATCACTTGCCCCTACAACAACAAAGGATTCATGTTGATTATGCAGTGAAATGGGCATCAGGCAGGATTGATTATGAATCAAATTATGAAGGGAAAGTTGCCTATAAAGGGAGGGGCAGCGGCGAGGGTGGAGGGGGTGGGGGTGGTGGTGGGTTGGGGGGCGGAGTGGTGCGCCCCACCGCGACTCGACTCGCTAAGTTTAGTGCTCGACACTGTGGGTTCATATAAAGACCGCATCAACTTGGGCTAAAACAAGCAAAGTGCATTATCGTTGAAGTAGCGTTTACACTGAAAACATTTTTCCACCGCCATGAAATTAATTAGGTCTTCTTAATTGATTAATGCGGAGAAGTAGGTGGAGCCCCGCGTCTGTTCATCAGCATTCTTCATTCTTCACTCATAAAGCCCATTCATTTCCATACAGGCGCGACTCTTTAAACATTAAGGTCTCCGTTGTCTCCGCCTCCACGAGCTGGAAGGAGCATTCTAACAAGTGGAGGCCCGATCCTTCTACCCACTAGTAAAGCATATGTGGTGGTATTTTATCCCAAAATACATTCAAGCCATTCTTGAACAAGTTAAAATGGCATGCGTTAAAATGATCAATTGAGACGTAGAGCGCCTTGCTGAATACATATGACAAGCCTCCTATCGAAAAAAAAACAAGTAGTTCCGTGAAGAACTAAATAGCCTATTTTCATATATCCTACTAATATTAATTGCCTCATCAACGTACAAATTGTCAGTTTGATTGCTGTAATAGATTCGTAGATATTGAGAACCATCTAAATATTTTGGATGGTCACCATGTTGGATTTTTATATAATATACCATTGATTTATGTAATATTACATGAATACTATAGTGTAGGTGTGTTATTCAAACTTCAATCGCATGATTAGGACACAAGAAATAAAAGCGGGATTTCAAAATTTAGCTCAGCCGCCATCGTGTTGATATGAAAATAATTTAAATGAATTAGATGCCAGTCGATTAAAATTTGTATAAGAATATACCCTATCAAGTTTCACTGCGCTCGGATGGTTAAAACGCAAGAAACGTCCATTTGAATATTTAAATTTCACGTCACCGCCATGTTGGATTTGTGCTCGCCAGGTTATTGAACGTCCCATAGGTGAACTTATGCGTATAGCCTCTATACACTTACAAAATTTCAGTTTGATTGCTGTAGTAGATTAATAGATATTGAGAACCGTCTAAATATTTTGGATGGTCGCCATGTTGGATTTTAATATATGTAGGCCATAGAGTTATGTATTATTAGATGATGAATATTGTGTACGTTCATTATGAAATTGTTGATTTGGATCGCATGATTAGTACACAAGAAATAAAAACTTAAGTTTCGAAATTCACACAGCCACCATCTTGAGGTTACGTAAACAAGTGAACTAAATTAGGTACCAGTGCTTTACAATATGTATAAACATTTGCTGTACGACGTTTCATTGCGTTTGGATGATTACATCGCGAGAAAAGAGTATTTCAAACGTTCAACTTCGCTTAGCCGCCATGTTCGTTTTATAGTTAACTGGTTTTGGAAAGTCTCATATATGAACATCCAATAGTGCCCTTAACCTCCGTACAAAATTTCATGGTGATACCGGTAATATTTCAGAGATATAGAATGCCGGTGAAAAATTTCGCACTGCCGCCATCTTGAGGTTATGTAAACAATTGAACGAAGTTAGATGCCGGTGCATTACAATGCGTATAAACATATACTGTACTAAGTTTCATTGGGTTTGGTTGGTTAAATCGCGAGAAACGTCTATTTAAATGTTGCAACTTCGCTTGGCCACCATGTTGGTTTTGTAGTTACCAGGTTTTCAAAAGTCACATAGGTGAACTTCTAGTAGTTCCTTTTATCATCGTACAAAATTCCAGGGTTATATAGGTAATAGTTTCGGAGATATTGAATGCTGGTGAAATATTTCGCACAGCCGCCATGTTGGATTGGTGATACGTAACAAAATTTGAAGGGCACGGTCAGGGTCGCCCGGGATAGTGCTATGAACTTCCCGAGTTCCTTTGAAATCGCCTCATCCGTTTAGAATGTATTACGGGGAGGACACAAAAATCCATCACACACACACACCATCGCGCACACACTCACACACAGACAGACACACGATAAAAGGTGATCTCATCAGCCCATTTTTTCGTAAATGAAAATAGGCTAAAAAATTATGATGCATCAAAAGTGCCTCTGTGTTTTGAACAGTATTTATAACAATAATGTTATTATCTAATAATGTTGTTCTGGTAGATTCACTTAAGGGTTTTGTGACATCGTGGTCATGTAGCCCCGTATATTTGGGTGAGTGCGGAATTTGTCAGATAGCCTTTGGCATTTTGATAACTCTATAAGTATGTACATTTGAATTTAGGGCTAGGATTGGGTAGGAGGCGGCCGTGGACTTTTGTCAGGTTCCATCTCAACATTTACTTGAAGTACAAGAGGGAAGACATGGAAAACCATAATATAGGCTGGCTAGGATGGCAATCGAACCCACTTCTTTTCAGTTCTACCTGACGAGGATGAACATATTGTGCCCATATCCACTTGTGCATATTGGAGATCACAGGCACATATTCTAAGTCCAGGCGCAAGGTTTGAATTGCGCGCGGCTTTTATTCTCGAAGGAATTCGAAACTTTATGCAGGCAACTGAGAGGTTAGTGTCGCGTGCCGCGTCATCATCAAGGCTATATTTTGATTAAATAGTTCCCGATTTTATGGAAACATGGAATGCATATCATTTTACTGGCACAGGAAAAAGGAGAAGAATGAGCCATATCATAAGAAAATCGGATCAGCGGAAGCAGAGATATGAGCAGTTTGGTGATAGAGGATTTCTCCCACTGTGACGTCAGAGGATAGCTCCGTGCAGTATAAATTGAGGGCCCGGCCAGAATCAAGGTACAGTATGATTCAAGACACAGTACAATTCACTTCTCCGCAGCGCATGGTCTCTACTATTTCGCCTAGTGAAATATTCGCAGTACATGGTTACTGATACTACGCAACAGTTTATACTTAGGCGCATGGTCGCCGTTACTTCATACAGTACTTTGAAACATCGGACCAAGTGATGGTCAAAAGTGTTAGTCATTTTTTCGTACAGTGGAACATAAGAATATTTTCCATAGGTACTATTTCAAGTGATAGGCATTAACATGCAGTCAACACTTTGTGAATTTCAACTGCATCAGGACATATGGTAGACTTAGTCTACAAAGCTACATTTAATTATTTGGAGTATCTTACTTCCAACTCACCAGAGACAAGCTTTGTCTTGGTAACAGTAAGAACAATCACGACATCATATCAGTACTTGATTAGATACCAGTCTTGCTTGGTAAGATCACATAGCCGACGTTGGGACCAGCTGTGTCTAACGCTGTCTGGGGAATGCATAATTCCACCCATAGGGTCATCAAGAACACCAGGTCTTTACCACAGCAAAATAAGATTGTAAGAGTATAGAAATCGTACTGAATGTGTCACTGTTGCGTCTATGTTACGTCTGGTATTTCTTACCATGGATCTCAAAGATCAAGTCCCTTTAATGCAAATTGCCACAGCTCTTAGAATATTCAACATGAACATTATTATTCAAGAATATTTCGAAGCAACGAAGAAACTAGCCGTTATGTCTTGCTAGAATGATTGCGGGTAGAAAATGGAGGCCGATACCAGGATTTAGGTACGGGTCCAAATGGGACCGAAGAATGGAACAGTCTGGTTCTAACCAGATTTTCATCGTCAAAATCTACAAGAATGTAAGCTACATTTGAATTATTCTTATGCTTAGTTATTCGGAATTCTCCATTTCTACATATTTATCAACACAAATTTTTATTTTGTAATTTGCTGTCGCAAATTAGGCTTCGAGGCATTGGAGGCCTAGGTCTGGACGTTTCCTGTGTTCAGATATTTGGATTCGATGATTTGAATCTATGGACAACATCATGAGCATTTAGTTTTATTTTGTCATTTTTCAAATCACAGTCATCAGCCGTAGGATCTGTGGATATTAAAATTTATTTAGGTTGAGGAATGGATATTTTCCTATTTAAGAATTCGAGCTTGATCGTTCTCGAATTGTTTTGTGAAGCTAATTCCAGTTTGGAAATAATAATAATGATTTAATTATAATAATTTTCATTTTTCTGAAATATTAATAATAATAATTTGGTAACTTCTAATAATAATGTCATCTGGATTATCAGTTTGATATCTGAAACAGTTTAACTACTTCGGATCATTTCTTTTCCGAAGGTTAGTCGTTAGACGCACGCCCACATTCTGAAATAACAGAATAAATTGGAAGCATTTAATAGTTGCGTTTTACAGTCAAATCTTGTGGAGGAGACACGGAAGGTTATCAAAATGGGAAATAAAATTAATGTATAAATTAGGGTTTGCTTGGATTTATATAGATAGTAAATTATTTGGGTAACGTCATTATATGAAACGTTTGACCATGAGTAGACACGAAATAAAGATACCAGGAATTAATGTGATGGTAAAATTTGTAGTAAACTCATTGGAGGAGCTTACTAGCTTCCTAGACTTCCAGATGGATAACAAGCAATGGCTTGATTATCATAATAATATGTGATATGAATAATACAGTATGAGGAGAAATGTTGTGTGTGGAAGTAGTTGAATTTTGTCATTCAAAATGTGCAATTAAGTCGCAAGAATGAAGTCGTCGTTACGTGAAGCATCAACCATTGTGAGGGTTAGATGGCTTTTATAAAATATGTTGAAAAATATGGAAGTAAAAATATATAATTACGAATCACACTTTCGTCGAGTTAGATAACCAATGGTCATTTCATGCAACCATCACAGTTATGTTTCACATTTGATTTTCTCGTGTTCTACAGATATTTTCCCAGTACTTGTCAACCCGAGTTATTTTTGATAAACCTTTAATTTCACCGATACCTTGCCGTTTGTCAAATACAAAATGTGACCAGGTGATTATTGACACATTAATAGAATGGGCCGGTGCTAAAGATTATATTGTCATTTAATGAACAGCCACTACCATTTCAAGGATATGTGTGATCCTATTGAAGTTATAAATATTATAAAGGTATACAATTTTTTAATGATTAATATTTTCATATTCTACTGTAGAATAATAATTTTGGTGATAGTATTTGTTACTAGTTTTGATAAGAATTTTCAGAATGTTATTTTCAATAATTTGATAGCTTAATGTTTGAATGATTCAGTTAACATTTGGATTAATGTTTTGGTTAATATTTCGATCCATGAATTTATAGTTGAGTCATGCACTCATGATTGTTATTTTCGGATCGAGAACAGATGATGTAATAAATATTTTGCTCACCATCGAAGTTCTTCGAATCCATGCTCATAGTGTTTAAACATGTTTATTTCATGATGCTCAGATGTCCTAAAAATCGTTATTTTTGTAATTAACTCATTGCTATGATATTTAATGTACAGATTTTGAAAGCAAATGATGATTCTTGGAAAGTGATAGTTTTTCGTTTAAACAAATGAACTTATAAACAAAGTGATTTTTAACAAACAAGTGAATCAATTAAAATATAATTTCTTTCAACAAGTGAATACTAGTCAAGTAGGATTCAGGCTGGATGATTGAATTTGCCCTGAATAAACCTACCGTTGTATATAAAATATTTGAACAAAGCCAACAGGACTGATATTCTGGCTTTTGTTCGAATCCAACAGTGTTCATGTGTTGATAATTCTGTTTTGTATATAAAGAGTATGAATCTTTTCATGCATTGTCAATGCTTTTATGGCATTCTTTTAGATTCAATCTTAAATTATAAATAAAATGAGATTCTTTTATGAATTGTGTTATTTTCAAAGTCTCCCTTCTATCCTTATTGTTGCATCGAACCGAAAATCTGTAAAGCATTTTTAGATCTTGTTTGTTATTGTAATTTTGACCCATATGGCGCCCTGAGATGTTTAAATTCTCGTGCTGACTGATTTTTGGTAAAATGCATATGTGGTCGTTGGACTTCAGTCTAAACGGGAACAATATATACCTTTATAGCACCCAGACCATAATTAGGCTACACTTCTTGGCAGACCGGCGAATCGAACCTGAGCCTCAGGAATGACAGCTAAGAAAGCTAGCCACTGCGTCACGAGGGGGTAATAACAAAAACAAAGACAACAAAGCAATAACAAAAACAACAATAATATCAGTAATAACAATAAAAACAAAAGAATAAAAATAGCAACAATGCAATAGCAATAACAAAGCAATAACAATAACAACAATGGATTAACAATAACAAAGGAATAACAACAAGACTAGAACAATAACATCGAGGCAATAACGATAACAACACATCAATAATAACAAAGCAATAACAATAACAAAGAAATAATAATAACAACAAGGCACAATCAATAAAAACAAAACAATAACAATAACAACAAAGTGATAACAATACAAAGCAATAACAATATCAACAAGGCAATAACAATAACAACAAAGCGATAACAATATCAACAAGGCAATAACAACAAAGCAATAACAATGACAAAGTAATAACAATAACAAAGCAATAACAATAACAAAGCAATAACAATAACAAAGCATTAACAATAACAACAAGGCAATAACAAAACAATAACAAAAAAGCAATAACAATAACTAGGCAATAACAATAACACCTATATAACAATAACGAAGCAATGACGATAACAATAACAATGCAATCATAATTAAAACAAAGCAATAACAATACCAACAAAGCAATAAGAATAACAAAGCAATAACAATAACAAGGCAATAACAATTACAACGCAAAAACAATAAAAAAGCAATAACATTAACAATTACAACAAAGCAAGTGAGCAAGCTTGGTAATTCGGACAGAAAAGGGTTCTGTAGGTGTACAGAGCTTAACAATCATATGATTGGTTGTGGTGTGGAGAGCTCATTCTAGTTAGGGGAAACAAGGATTAAGCTGGGCGCGGCGCCGCGCGGCGTCAAAGGAGGTGTCAATGCTTCAAATGCCTTTGACAGTACTCCCTGCTATTATAAGTTGCGGATTAACCCATATACAATCCGCGTGGTTACAGCGGGCACTGTACAAGGGGAATGCAACAAGGGCACTAAAATACGTTGTTGTTGTTGTTGTTGTTGATTTATTTAGGGTCTTATGACTAAAGCCCTGAGCGGATGCGGATATAGTTTGCATGGCTGTGCGGATAGCACATATGCTGCGGATAATGAAAAATCCACAGCCTGCTTCCAGTCTCCGACCGGGTCAGGAATGGAATGAATGAAGCCCCCATCTAGCGGCGAGGATATGAACTGTGCCGGCTGCCGAGGCCTGACGCACTCCTCCGGGACAATGATTAAATGAATGACAGACGAAATGAAATGATAGTGGAGAGTGTTGCTGGAATGAAATTTTGACAGGGAAAACCGGAGTACCCGGAGAAAAACCTGTCTGCCTCCGTTTTGTCCAGCACAGATCCCACATGGAGTGACCGGGATTTGAACCACGGACTCAGCGGTGAGAGGCCGGCGTGCTGCCGCCTAAGCCACGGAGGCTTGCTGCGGATAATGTTTGGAGTAAATTTTTGGATAGTTTTTAGAATTCAATCCGAACGTGTTGATTACCATAACTAGGACACGGACGTTTATGATTTATCAAATATTTTCCGTTACGTTTCCTCCATGACGAATGTCAAATGTAGATTTAAGCTAATCTCTGTTTCAAATTATGTCTTTAAGCGTAATAAACACTCCGAACTGAAAAGGGTTGCAATTCTGGCTGTATAACAAGGGAAGAGTACCAGGAAAGAAAGAAGGAGGCAAAGAGAGTAGTGGTTGAGGAGAGAAGAAAGTGGATGGAAGAGTGGACAAAGATGATGAAGGAAGATAGTGAAGGTACAAAAAAGGTCCTGTATGGGATGGTAAAAATAAGAGGCGCAAGGATCCTACGGATTATGTTAGAATGGTGAGCAAAAGGGGACAAGAGATAGAAAATAGGAAAGAACTGAAGAAAATCTGGAAAGAATATTTTGAAGAACTTCTGAACCCAAATGGAAGATGGACTGCAAACAGAAAAGGACTTAACATGGAAAGAAGTGGAAGAAGGAAGGAAAGGAAGCTTGTAGTTTAACGTGACCGTCAATCTTGAGATCATGAGCCACGGGACCTCCTTTTTACGTGGAATCCGAACCACAGGACATGGCATATCACTTCGAAAATCTCACATGTATTGACCGGGAATCGAACCCGGGCCGCCTTGGTGAGAGGTACAGCTAGACCGCTGAGCCACCACGCCCCCTAGAAGTGGAAGATGCAGTGAGGAAGATGAAAGGAGGGAAGGCACCGGATGTTGATGAGTTGAGTGTGAGAGCAGCAGGAGAGGTGGGGATACAATGGTTGTACCGAGTGATGAAGACAGCATGGAAGGAAAGGAAGACCCCGGAGGACTGGAAAAAGGGAATAATTATCCCGATCTTCAAGAAAGGTAGTAGAACAGAATGCAGAAACTATCGGGTATTATTATTATTATTAAATATAAAAATAAAAAAATCTCGGGTAATAACACTGATGAGTCATTGTGCAAAGATGTTTGAGAAAGTTTTGGAAAGGAGAATCAGGACAAGGTTAGAAGGAGGGATGAGGGAAGAACAACATGGCTTCAGAGCAGGAAGGTCCACAGTGGATTTGATTTTTGCTGTAAGGCAGTTACAAGAACAGCACTATGAGTATGGAACAGATCTACTGATGGCCTTCCTGGACATTGAGAAAGCATATAATTTCTGGCTTGACATCACCTCTGGTATCTAAGTCTTCCCGAAATTCGCTTATCTTTTTCTCCATCTCTTTTTGTCCCTTGACAATACCTCCCTCAATCTCCTTAAGCTTTTCCTCTGTTTTCCCTTGATAGTTATACAATACTCTTAATTCGGCTTGAACCTGGTCTAATTCAGTATTTGTTTTTCCTACTTGTACCTTTAATGTTTTATTGTTTGCTGGACATCAGTAATAACATTACTTATCTTATCTATCTAAATTCAGACATTCAGACAGCTGCTGTCAGAGCCAGGATTTAAATCTTCGATGACTAGACTGCTGCAGCTGCTGATCACATTCATGCCATTGTGCAGGAATTTATGTTGAGTGGTTTATTTTTTTCCTCCTATAAATATTTATTTTAGACTATTTTGAATCTATATTACATTGTGTAAGTATTTTCTATCTAAAATGCGTTTTGTAAATATTGTCAATTCAAATAACAGTACAGTAAGTATGTAGTTAGTTTTAGTTGTATGTACTTAGTTTGTCTATTAGATATATGTCATTGTTCTATTAGACTGTTGTGCGTGAGTGTGTCTGGTAGCAGTTGCATTGTTTATTAGTTATAGTTCACTGTTTCAGTAGACTGTGATGTGTGAGGGTGCATGTGAGTGTTCCTGGTGACAGACGGTTTTAGTGGTAGTATTTGTTGTTGGTTGAACTTAAGTATTTTTTTCGTTAGTAGAATTTTGGTATTTAATTTTTAGTATGGTAGAAGGTTAGTATTTTTGTTAGTAGAATTGCTCTTTACTTATTCTGAAATGGAGTAGCAGTCTTTCAGAATAAATCAATTCTTTACTAGTCTTGTAGACGGTTAAGATATTGATAATATAAGCCAAATAATGGCTATACTGCGTACTGCTGCACGGCTGAAAGCAACGGGAAACTACAGGCGTACGCAAATTCCCGAGGATATGCACCTCTCTATGCATAATTACATGTGATGATGGCCTCCTCCCTTGTAAAATTTTAATCTGGAGGTAAACTAGTCCCCCGTTCGGATCTCCGGGTGGGGACTACTTGAGAGGGGGTTAACATCACAGAAGTGACAAAGAGGAAATCTGACATTCTACGGATCGGAGCGTGGAATGTTAGAAGTCTGCTAGGAAGTGGAAGGTTAGAAAACGTAGAAAGGGAAATGGATAGGTTGAGGTTGGATTTGGTTGGGATTAGTGAAATTCGCTGGCAGGAAGAACAGGACTTTTGGTCAGAAGATTATAGGGTCATTAGCACTAAATCAAACAATGGCCAAGCAGGGGTTGGTCTCATATTGAGGAGGAAACTTGGACAGCGGGTGGAATATTATGAGCAATATAGTGAACGGATTATTGTAGCAAAAATCAATACTAAACCTACGTGCACCACAAAGGTACAAGTCTATATGCCTACCAGTCAAGCTGATGATGAGGATGTTGAAAAGGTGTACGAAGAAATAGACGAAATTCTGAGGTATATCACGGGTGGTGACAATGTTACAGTAATGGGAGATTGGAATGCTGTGGTAGGAAAAGGGAGAGAAGGGAAGATAGTAGGAGATTTCGGATTAGGTGAAAGGAATGATCGAGGAAGCAGGCTGATGGAATTCTGTACCGAGCATGAGTTGGTCATAGCCAACACCTTATTCAATAACCACAATAGAAGAATATACACATGGATGAGACCAGAAGATACAGGGCGTTACCAAATCGACTTCATTATGGTCAAGCAGAGGTTTCGAAACCAGATTTTGGATTGTAAAACATATCCTGGTGCTGACATAAACTCTGACCACAATCTGGTTGTAATGAAATGCAGATTAAAGTTGAAGAAACTGAAGAAAAGTCAAAAGCCAAAAAGGTGGGCAATAGACAGACTGAAAGTAAAGGATGTAAACGAAAGATTCAAGAAGAGTATAAAGGAAGGACTAATGAAAAACCCTAAACAAACTTCAATTGCAGACGAATGGGCACTTTTGAAGAATGAAATAACAAAATCCGCAGAAGAAAACATTGGTAGGAAAGAAAGAATAAGAAAAAAACCGTGGATCACTCAGGATATACTAGAATTGATGGATGAAAGGCGGAAACACAAGAATGTTAGAGATGAAAAGGGGAAAGCAGAATACAGACGTCTGAGAAATGAGGTTAACAAGAACTGCAAGGAAGCGAAAGAAGAATGGTTGAAAGAGAAATGTGCAGGTATAGAAAATTGACTGAAATTAGGAAAAGTAGACACAGCTTATCGAAGAATTAAGAATACTTTTGGGGAAAAGAAGACTAAGTGCTGTAATATTAAGGACACAAATGGAAAGCCTCTAACAGATAGGGAAGAAAAGGTTGATAGATGGAAAGCTTACATAGAGAGTTTATATAAGGGAAAGGAGATTGAGAATCATGTAATGGAAAGGGAGGAGGAAATTGATGAGGATGCGAAAGGAGACTTAATATTGAGATCAGAATTTGATAGAGCTTTGGAAGACTTAAGCAGGAACAAAGCACCAGGCATAGATGATATTCCGATTGAGTTGCTACGCTGCATAGGAGATGAAGGTCTGATCAGGTTATTTCACTTGGTGTGTAGGATTTATGAGACAGGTGAGGTACCCCTGATTTCAAGGAGAATGTAATCATCCCTATACCAAAGAAAGTGGGAGCTGACAGATGTGAAGATTACCGTACAATCAGCTTGATCACTCATGCTTCAAATATCCTGTCTAGAATAATTTACAAGAGGATTGAAAGCCAGATAGATACGGAGTTGGGGGAAGACCAGTTTGGTTTCAGGAGAAATGTAGGAACAAGGGAAGCTGTACTAAGTCTTAGGCTGATTTGGGAAGGTAGAATAAGGAAAGATAAGAGAACGTTCATGGCATTTGAAGACTAAGAAAAGGCTTTTGATACCGGTGATTGGACTGAATTGTTTGACATTTTGAAATCTATTGGAATAAAGTACAGGGATAGGAGGGTGATCTACAATCTATACAGAAACCAGACAGCAGTCATTCGAGCTGAAGGACATGAGAGAGAATCTGATATTCAGAAAGGTGTTAGGCAAGGCTGCAACTTATCACCCATACTTTTCAATCTTTACATTGAACAAGCAATGAAGGAAATTAGAGAAAAAAATAAAGTGGGAGTGAAGATTCAAGGAGAAATAATTTCAACTCGGAGATTTAGTGATGACATCGTCATCCTGGCCGACAAGCCTGAGGATTTGAATGAGTTTTTGAATGGTATGGACTCCGTCTTACGGAAAGAATTCATGATGAAAATTAATAAATGTAAAACAAAAATACTGGAATGCAGCCGAAATAAATCAGAAACCTCTATGGAGATCAAATTGGCAGGTGAAAATCTGAAGGAAGTAGGAGACTTCTGTTACTTAGGAAGCAGAATAACCAGTGATGGACGAAGCAAAGAGGATATAAAAAGTAGATTGGCTCAGGCAAAGAAAGCATTTCTACAAAAAAGGAATCTGTAGACATCGAATATAGATTTAGGTATTAGGAAGTCATTTTTGAAAGCTTTTGTCTGGAGCGTGGCGCTCTATGGAAGTGAAACTCGAACTATTGGTGCAGCAGAAAAGAGGAGAATTGAAGCATTTGAAATGTGGTGTTACAGGAGAATGATGACGATCAGATGGGTAGATAGGGTTACAAACAATAAAATATTAAGAGGAGTGGGAGAGAAGAGATGTTTCTGGCGACTGCTAATGAAGAGAAGAGATAGGTTAGTAGGACACATACTAAGACACCCAGGAATAGCAATTTAAGTTAGGGAAGGAAGGGTCGAGGACAAGAACTGTAGGGGTAGACCAAGGTTAGAATATGTTAAACAGATTGCCTCGGATGTAGGGGTAGTAGCTATGTAGAGATCAAACGTTAAGCTCAGGACAGGGAGGCATGGAGATCTGCATCAAACCAGTCAAAAGACTGAAGACTCAAACAACAACAACAACAACAACATTCATTTTAAACAAAGATCATGGACATAACATAGCCTAGGGCAGAGATGCCCAACATTTTTTAACTAAGGGCCACATTGTAAATAGTTGGGGGGGGGGGGGGACCTTGCGGGCCAATAACATTTCGGGGGGTTTAGGGGGTATGGATTTTTTTGAATATAGGTACAATATGGTGAGTTTTGTGGCTGTCTGAGCTTAGTTTTCTGAGCATTGTTGCCATTCAACGAGCTCTCAACTCTTGCATACGATTTATCTACGATCTGAGCTATGATAAACATATCACTCCCTATTATTGCGCTCTTTCCTGGCTGAAACCTGAACTACGTCGATCATATCACATTCTAGTCCAGATTTTCCGATTATTGTCTGACGATAGACCACTATACTTATCAAATAAATTCAAGTACTTGTCTTCTTTCCATGGTAATAATAGACGCTCTGGTTCTTCCCTCTCCATTCCTATTCATCGCTCCTCTATATACAATAACTCTTTTCATGTGGTGGGGTCTAGGCTGTAGAATACCCTTCCAGCCAGTGTCAGGGACACCACCTCACTATCTAAATTCAAGACCACCTGCTGGGGCAGCCAGCTGAACACTGCTGACCGACAACGAGTGTGACTGGATGAGTGAATGAGAGTGTGAAAGTCATTATCAATGTCAATTATTATTGTTTAATTTTGTCGCCATAATATGTTTATTGTATTGTATTAATGTGGTTAAGTGTAAGAGAGGTCCAAGAGCCCTAACTGCGCCACCAATAAAGGCAATAATAATAATAACAATTTTCTATATTATATATAGTGGATAAAAATAAAACACTAAAACGAATTAGCCTAAATATTTTAATAAATCCCTTTAAAATAGAAGTACGATGATATTCAATACACTCATATGGTATGAATGACAAAAAGTGAGTATTTATGTTCTTTTGACACAATTATTAATGAAATTATGAAATACAGTACATGATAATTTACTTCAGTGCGATGATTGGGAAAGCTTTTTACCGGTACTTAAAATTTCTCTTCACTTAGGATCGAACTTAGTTGTACCAATCATTAGGCTAATAAGGACTTTAAGTGTTCATCAGTGAGTCAATTACCTTAGGTAGGGGTGTGCACTCACTGCTTTGTCCAGTTGGCTTTAGTTGTTTCAAAGTTTTGGCGTCACGGCGCGGACGCTGAGCGGCGGGCCGGGCAGAATAGTCTCGCGAGCCGTAGGTTGGGCAGTCCTGGTCTAGGGGAACAACTTTCTCCTCAAATGTCCGAATGCGTTGCTTTAATACTTAATGCTTTATCTAATAAATTAAAAATATTATTACAATGTCAGCGAAAGCCTTCGTGGCTTAGGCGGCAGCACGTCGGCCTCTCACCGCTGGTTCCGTGGTTCAAATCCCGGTCACTCCATGTGAGATCTGTGCTGGACAAAACGGAGGCAGACAGGTTTTTCTCCGGGTACTCAGGTTTTCCCTGTCAAAATTTCATTCCAGCAACACTCTCCACTATCATTTCATTTCATCTGTCATTCATTTAATCATTGCCCCAGAGGAGTGCGTCAGGCCTCGGCAGCCGGCACAGTTCATATCCTCGCCGCTAGATGGGGGCTTCATTCATTCCATTCCTGACCCGGTCGGAGACTGGAAGCAGGCTGTGGATTTCATTCATTACAATGTCAGCGGATTCCGATAACAAACATGTTAGGGGCGTGGTGGCGTTGGGATCAACCTGTATTCCTCTCACCGAGGTAGACCTAGTTCAATTCCCGGTCAATACATGTGAGATTTTTGAAGTGAAATGGCATGTCCTATGGTTCGAATTCCATGTAAAAAGGAGGTCCCGTGGCTCATGATCGCGAGGATAATGGTCCCGTAAAACTATAAGCTTCCTTCCTTCTTTCCTTCCTTAACAATCATGCGGATACGGTTAACCAACGTGTGGATGCGGGGCGGATGCGAATCAAGTTTCGTTTATCCACGCAGGATTCATCCAAATGTAACCGGGTGAGTTAGCCGTGGTCGTTACGGCGTTGCTGCAGGCAGTCGCTCACATCCGGGAGCTGAGGAGGTTCGAATCCCCCCGCCGGCAACCATGAAGATGGTCTTCCGTGGTTTCCCATCTTCCTCCCAGGCAAATGCCGGGGTTGGTCCCTAACTATAGGTCACAGCCGCTACCTTCCAACTCCTCGTCCTTACATTCAAACTTTCCTCCCCAGACAACACTCCACACGCGACGGTACTTGTAGCTCACCCCATGGGTGTCCGCATAGAAGCAGCTACAAATTCTGGGGAGCCGAACATGTCCTCAGACATTCCCGGCACTAAAGGCTATACGCTAAAAATAAATAATAATAAAAATAAATAAAAAATGTACTTGGGTAGGTGTGGAATTTTTAACCTATAGCTTGTGTTATTGTGGCGTTTGCAGTAATGCATGTATTTGTGACTGATACAAGGATTGAGAACGAGGCGGCCGTTGTCTTAAGTTAGAAAGCATCCCAGAATTTGCCTGGAGTAGAAGTGAGAACCATAGAAAACCACTTTTGGGATAGTTAAGGTGGGAATCGGACCGACTTCTTGAAAGGTTTACTTCAGGAGGCCACGTGTAAACTATTCTAGTCCTCAGACCAGAACAGAGCTGGAACGAGAGTCTTAACGCGTACCTCTACCAATATATGACGTTATAGTCCCTGACGGTACAGAAACTCTCAATACCTGCAAGGCAAAATTACGTTAGAACAATGTAAAATTACTAGGGCCCAATTCTGTGCTGTTTTCGAGCTATAAGTCGATCCTATTCCCTGAAGTAAATATAATCTCGGTTGGTCGACTTAGTCACACCACGACGTGAGGTAAGAGCTTCTTGACGCTCTGCCGCCGTATTATTATTATTATTATTATTATTATTATTTCATATTTATAAATTTGGTCTACTTTGTGTGGTAGCCTGGCGCCCGACAACTTATATATGCTTATTATCATTATTATCAAGAATCAGGTAACCCAAAAACAGTACAGTATCCCCTATTCCCCATTGTAATACGTAGTAAAAAATTTCCCTCCCTTTTGTTCAATGGATTGCGCGACTCCGTGCATGGGAAAAAATCCAATTTAAAGGCTCGTGCTCCAGCACCAGTTTCAGGCAAACAGATGTCTGGAATCGAGAGAAGGCTACACAGGATGGCTTTTTCATACCACAAATCAACCTACAAAAAATATTTTTGTTAAAAAACAAAGAAAACATAGAAATGTTATTGTTTTTAGTCGACCAACACTATTGTACCCAATTGTAATGGAATTTCCCTAATCCTAAAAAATATTAACATGAGATTAAGTTAATATATAGGTTATATTAATAATATATAAATACTTTATCATGTAAACTTTCGGTTTTATTTTTCAGGATTAGGGAAACTCCATTACAATTGGGTACAATCGTGTTGGTCGACTGAAATATATCAACTTTCGATTACTAAGGCATTACTGAAAAATGGCTTCCAACACGATCATAAAAAGCATACCTGGAAAGTGCCAACAGGAAAGTAATAACGTAAAAAATAAATTCGAATGCATATATTTTCGTATAGACCTTCCCTTCTCCCATTTTATCGTATACTTATACTTTTGGTATAAGGAAGTTAGGAATCATCCCAGCATTTGCCTAGAGCAGCAGTGAGGAAACAACGGAGAAACACCTCTAGGATACCTGAGGTGAGAATCGAACACAACTCCTCTCAGTTCTGCCTCCCGAGGCTGGATGTATTGCGTTCCAGCCCCGAGCCCAGAATTGAATTTCTTGGTAAAGTCCAGAATCGAACCTGAACTTCAGTGATGACAGCCAAGAATGCTAGCCACTACGTCATGACAGCGTCGAATCTCTTATTTGTGAGTCGTCATTGTTGTTGTTACTTCACTTAGGGGACTAAAAACATAATACACAAAAGCACCGTGTCCTGACGTAGCCTACGTATTGATAGTTACATTACATCTGTTTTGTAGTGACTGTGCTCGTCACGGTCTAGGATTGGGTTAGGACTTCAAACACAGTATTGTCTTCTCAAAAGAGTCACTTTCAGCACCAGGAATTGAAATGCCGGGGTACTGTAGTACCTTATTTCAAGTCCCGGAGCACCTACCTCACTCCCGAACTTCCACACACATTACTGCAGACACCACAGGTTATCAGACAAAAAATTAATTCACACCCAAGTACACGGTGCTGATGACCAAAGATGCCCCAATCCCCTAATACGTATATACAGCAACAACAACAACAACCATTCCGGTTGAGACTTGAATTTTAGCTTTCTCAGTTTTCGAGGTACAGTATATAAAGTACATGGATTTTATTGTTGATTCCATTAGGGGCTTTGTGAAATCGTGGTCAAGTAGTCCCGTGTACTTGGGTATTTGTGGAATTTGTCTGATAACCTGTGTTATTGTAATGGCTGAATTAGTGTGTGAATTTGTAATTTAGATGAGGATTGGGAAAGTGACGACCATGGCCTTAAGTTAGGAACCATCCCGGCATTTGCCTGGAGTAGAAGCTGGAAACCACGGGAAACCATCTACAAGATCGCTGAGGTGGGATTCGAACCCACCTCTTCTTACTTGTGCCTCACGAGGCTGAGTATACCCCGTTCCAGTCCTCAGACCAGAATTAAATTTCTTGGCAGAGCCGGGAATCGAACTTCGGTCTCCGCGGTGACAGTCAAGAGGGCTAGCCACTACGCAACGAAGCGGACTATATAAATAGAAATGTTGAGTATGTTAATAGCAGTGCTTTAGTAAGCGTTTGTGTAGCCAAATTGAAAATGTTTTTAACCAGTTCTCTATTTACTAAATCAGTGAAATTTAGGTCTGTGATCCTCTCATTTGCTGTGATGTGATATCAGTAGCAATTCCGTAGGTTGTGTCCATCTGGGTCAATTCATTTCTTTCATATTTTATTTTTAAGCGAATATATACGAGCTAAAGTTGGAGAATCGAACTGCAAAACAAGTGGCTCTGGATGCGATGTTACATTCGTCATGTTCGCCGTCTGCCGGTCTCGGATTTATGGATGCGAGTTCAGGCGCTGCGCTGTGCTGGCGAGGAAACGTTGGGGAAGAACAAAACAGCGGAATTAAATTGTATTGCATGAAACTTTCATGATCGGCCGGCAGCTCAAGAGCTCCCGAGAGGAATGACTAAAATAGCGCCCGATGACCCTTAGTTTGGTGTCGGCTGGCCTCAGTTTGTTGCTGCGGCCATATCATCTGTCTGGCCAGCCGTATTTTCAATCTTCAATAGCATCGATTAGAACTAGGATTTTATGACAATTGCCCCACCGGAGACTCTCTATACTCCCTGACCATCCAGGGTGGCTACGTGCGCTAAGTTGAAAAGCCATATGTCCAGCTTATCTCAGGACTGTAGACGTGTGAGTTCAAATCTCATACAGTCGGCTGTCCTTGGAAAAGTTTTCTGTGGTTTCCAATTTTTGATGTGTAACATCTTTCCACTCGGTTGCTGGATATATTTGTGGGAGTGATTTTGAAAAATGGGACGGAAGTGGATCAGAACGATCAAGGTGACACCAGCTGGTACACTTCCGTTCGATCGAACTGAAGTGTAAGACGCACTGCCAACTCGATCGATCGATCCAGCTGGCAGTGGTACGAGAAACAATGAGCACGCGGTGTCGGAAATTGATACCAAGACGTACTCTCGGCCATGTGGAATGTATATGACATACTGAACGGTAAACGCTCATGCGAACTCTGGTGTCAAGTGATTGAAACAAAGCACATGCTACATGTTCGAAGTCTTCGTATCAGTATTTAAATGGTAAAATGCCTTAATATCAAACATTGTAAGTAGTCGGCATTGCCGGTATTATGTTTCTGCACAATGGCTATTCAAAAATTAACCCACATAACGGTAATGCAGTCTTCAATATAATATAATCGTTGTGGTTATACGAGAATCGAGCAAGCCTTCATGAACTATTGCTGAATACATTCTCTTTACTCACAAGAGGGCCTATTCATAAGGCATTTTAAAGTCAATTTCGCGCAGGAACATTATCGAAACAAGCAAAATAAAAATGAAACTTAATTCAGTAATGCAGTGTTATTGGAACGCGGAAATAAGTCACCATCTTGTGCACAATATTTTCGTAGTCGAAATAGCCGTGGGGTGAGCGCCTTTGACTGGGAATCTAGAGATCTCGGGTTCGAATTCCGGACGGGGTAGGTATTTTTGCTACCAGATTATCATTTTAAACGATATTTATCATATCAACATGACTCATTTTAACCGAACCGGGTGAGTTAGCCGTGGTGGTTACGGCATGACTGATGGCAGTCGCTCACATCCGGGAGGCGAGGAGGTTCGAATCCCCCCGCCGGCAACCTTGAAGATGGTCTTCTGCGGTTTCCCATCTTCCTTCCAGGCAAATGCCGGGGTTGGTCCCTAACTGTAGGCCACAGCCGCTACCTTCCAACTCCTCGTCCTTACATTCCAACTTCCCTCCTTCCCTTCCCAACGGTACTTGTAGCTCACCCATTGGGTGTCCGTCTCGAAGCAGCTACAAAACTGGCGAGCTGAACATGTCCTCGGACACTCCCGGCACTAAAAGCCATACGCTAAAAAAAAAAAAAAAATTAACCGAATCCATATGAAATTACGTGTTGGTCTGTGAATCAATAGGACCTGTTTATAAGGAATTTAAGGTTATGAGTGGTGTCGCGTCTATTAATCTAGTTGATCCATATCGTATTCTTTATTTAGGCTAGTGCTAGTGGAAGCTACAAATCATCTAATAAAATGAGTTCCGTATTATAAACTAAAATATCTGTAAAACACTCCCTTTTATAACAGATTCATATTTGTGCCAATAATACTATAAAATACCGGTGTATCAACAATTTCACGTAAGGTTTCTTCTATGTCAGATGTTACACATCATATGCGACTACTGTAAGGCTCGTAAGTTTTTTTAATGTACATGCCTGCTAACTTAGCCGTCTAAGTTTAGATAATAAATAATAGTGATATTTGTTTTATTTCACTTTAAACTACTGCTGCTTTTAGAGTCGCCGGGTTGTCGGAATGTTGCCCCGGAGGGGATCCTTAACTTGCCAGTAAATCTACTGATTGTTAAGTGTAGGAAGGTGTTGTGTTTTTGGGAACCCATACTTGAAATCGCCAAGGGAAATTAATGGCGTTTAGAACATCATTTTAAGCGTCAGAGGCGGTTAACAGGCATGATATTAGGGTGCTATTCTCCCCCCCCCCCCACTGAAAACAATGTTTTGATTGGATATTGAGGTGTACTATTACCGCTCCTCGAGTTCGGACCCATGGTAGATAAGTGGTGATGTCACTAATTAATTACAGATTTAATGGCTATTTGGCCCTTCATCCAAAAAAGGCGCTTTTAATTGGTTATTGAGGTGTTATATGACTACTCCTTGAGCTTGGAACCATACACGGTAATCGGTGATGCAGGATTTGATTTTTAACAACTTTAACCCACAAAATATTGGAAGAAGTGGTTTTGGCATGCAATTTTAATCTTAATGCCCGTTGCTCACGGTAAAATGTTTCTTAAAATTTATTTTACAACTAATTTTAGACAAATTTGACGAAAGCAAGCTGTATTGTTCACGGTAAAATTATTTTATAAAATCCGTGGATGTATCAGGATCGCCATCTACCGATAAACTTCTGAACCAAGAATCAGCTGTTCAACAGACATTGGTTTGAGAGTATGGCTCCAACAAACAAAGCAAAAATTGCAAAAGTTCCTGCTTTAGCTACAATTATACGTCGTACAGTGGTAAAAAGGAAGAAAAGAAATGCTAGGAAGTCCTGGACTCGGGAATGGATAATAAGAAGAGAAGAGTAAAGGAATGCTGTCCTTGGTCTAAAATGAGTTGAGGTTAGATGATCATATAGGAATTTTCTAAGAATGGAGGAAAGCAGTTTAAAAAAATTCCTAGATCTTGTTGGTCCCAAAATTATTCGACAGGACACTAACATGAGGCAAGCCATTTCTCCTGAAATGAGACTGCAAGTGAGTTCGAAGCCCGTTTATCTTCGCCTTCACATCAGCCTGGCTTGTGTTCGGTCGAATTTGTGAAACATATTCGGCGATTGAGATTCCTGCCTCCCTTCTTGCATTTCTATTGTGGTATATGGGCGTTTTAACCTCATACAAACACTGATATTTCTGGTACTCGTCCAGTAAAACACTAACAGCTTCCTTAGTCCAGCCGGAGCCTGTCATTTTCGAAGTGTTTGTTTACAAGCGAGCTTCACAATCTTCTCACCACGTGGCGCAAGCATCAACGTCATGTCAGCTTCCCTGATTGGTTCGTTTCGTAAAATTAATTTTACGGAATAGAACATGTCCTATTTTATGGAATGATTTATCAAAGGTTTTATAAAACTTGAATTTGACCGTGAGCAACAGAAATTTTATAAAATTAAATTATTGTACAATAAATTTGAAGGAAAATTTTACCGTGAGCAACGGGCATAATTGATTATTATTATTAGGCCTATTTGTATTACTAAATGTAATATCAATGTTACTAATATCCAAACCTCGTGGCACCAGGGCCCATTAAGGGCCTGGGCCTACCAAACGACCGATGCCCAGCCATTTGGTCTGCAGATTATGGGGTGACGCGTGGTCAGCACGTCAGGTTCCCTCGTCCGTCAATCTTGGTCTCCGTAACCAGGGTGCTGCCTCACTGTCATTGATAATGATGGATGCTTTCAGTTATACGTGACCGTTAATCATGCGATCATGAGTCATGGGACCTCCTTTTTACGTGGAATCTGAACAACAGGACATGGTATTTCAGTTCAAAAAATCTCACATGCATTAACCGGGAATCGAACCCGGTACACCTTAGTGAGAGGTCAACAGCTTGACCGCTGCGCCACTACGCCCCTACCTCACTGTCAGGTAGATACTCAACTGTCCTCACGAGGCTGAGTGCACCCTATTCCAGCCTTCACTACAGTCTCAATAGCTTCATCCAGAGCAGTCTTACACAATAAGACGGAGCCGGGAAACGAACCCGGAGCCTCCGGGTGCGAGGCATGCGCGCTATCCCAACACCACGGGTCCGGCCAATTTTATTAATATCGTGATTATTTTTCTTAAATAACCTACTGCAATTGCTAGTCTCTCTCGACTAGGAACCATTTCGCTTGAATATTTTGAATTATCCACCAGGAATGTGTGTTGAATTATTCCTGAAAACCGCAATGTCCCAAGCTAATCGTGATACTGGATTAGACTGCACTTTGTCATGCAAGCAATGAGGAATTCCGTTTAAACACCAGGTTAGGTCTGCTTTTCTATGTGAAAAAGTCACAGTCAGTCTAAAAGACTAGACTTTGTATCATTTTTTAAATGCTAAAAATGCTGAAAAATGCTAGAAAGCCTGGACTCTTGACATGTTAGAAAATTATCTGCATAAGTTAATACTTATCTTGCTTTATAATACGTTACCTTGTTTCAAATTACTCGTGAACGGCAAGTGCAAACCAAGGGCAAGCGCGCGGGATGGCGTCACGCTCGCCAGAGTGCGCCGGGACGTGCCCCTTCCATCCAGTCTAAAACACTTATAAAGGGCGATGTATTGAAGATAGAGATATGCTCTCGCGGACTTTTTTCTGGAACTTTTCATGCTGACCAATTCTTACGCTCATAGTATATTGATATGTTTAACGATTTGCCCAGCCTAAGCTTAAGAAGCGCACGGACGCCAAGTTTGTTTTCGACTTTTTCACTGAAATCATTACTGTTTGGCTTCCTTTCATCATACATAACTTGTTTTCTACAGAATCTTTCCTCGAGATATCCTTTACAGAATGGTGAAAACCGCATCAAAATCCATCCAGTGGTTCTCGAGATTACCCGTGACATCCAAGAATCGGGGATTTTTGTCTCATGCTAACGAAGTAGAGATTGTCGGGGAACACATGCACCAAGCGGTAGTATGACGTCACACACCTCAGTGCATCTGGGTACATTTCGTCCCGTCACCGTAACGTAACGCCAGACCTCAGCGTAACGACGAAGTCAACAAGATCATTTAAAATGATAAAATCTTATTAACATAACAAACAGATCCATGCCGTGTACAAACAAGTTTATGCTGCATAATTACAATAAAATTGTGAATTCCCGACTTTTTAGTGCTCTGACACATACTGACAGGTTGGTAGGACACGTACGAAGACACCCAGGAATAGCAAAGTTAGTTATGGAAGGAAGGGTGGAGAATAAGATGATGATGATGATAATTGTTGTTTTAAGGCACCTAAAATCTAGGTTATCGGCCCCTAATAGTTTGGGTGATAGTGAAGATGAAAATGAAATGTAAACTATTACTAAAACTAACTACTAACTTATATACTAGAAGAAGAAATGGAAAACAAAAGGAGATTATGGCAAATAAAGGACAGGAGGAAAATAAATGCCCTCAACCCGCGAAGAATGCGTATTGAGGGACATGGAAGGAAGGAGAGCCATGAAAGGCAGATAGGAAAGTGAAAGAGAAGGTTCGCCCCAGGGGTAATGGATAAAAGGGGGTAAAACCGGACCCAGCTCAGGAATCTCTCGGGGTCGCCAACTCCCGCAATATCCCGGGTGCACCAGAAGTGGTGGGGCTACAGATACCCTACCTCCTTTAGGGCCTTCGGCAGAGGGCAGGAGATAACATGAAAAGAAAAAGAAGGCTGCCTCCTCGCAGAAGGAGGGTATCACAGTTGATGGGACGTGGGTTGGTGACCACGGGACCCCAGCTGAGTTCGGCATTGCTTTCACTTACTTGTGTCGGGCTCTTCTCTGTCATCTTTCCTATCGACCACCCTTGGTCAACTCTTTTTCTTTTCCGACCCCGACGGTATTTGGGCATCCGAGGCCTAGGGAGTCTCTTACTTTCCCCCTTAATTGGCCCTTGTCTCATCTTTCCTGATCCCTCATTCTTCGTGGTGTCAGACGACTTCTGTGCTCTTCCTATCTCCTGCCTATTGCTCAAGGCCCTTAAAAAGGCAGGATGTGTGTAGCCCCACCACTTCTGGTGCACCCTGGATAGTGTTTTTTAGTCCACGCGTGGCGAAGACAGTTCCACGGTCTTTAATAGTTGTAGACCTTCTTGTATTCTATAACATACATTCTTATCTAGATTTGGCAACTTCACACAAATAAACATTTCACTGACCTCAGACAGAACATAGGAACAAAGGGAGGTGGGGGGGGGGGGGGGGGGGGGGGGAGGAGAAAGGAAAAAAACAGTTTCGTCCAGTTAACACTCGGGTTCAGTCGACCACAATTGGTGCTAGAGTGAACACGAAACTGCTCTAAGTCCCAGCCAGGAAGACAACCGGGTAAGTATCAGCCTGTATTATTACAGTATAACCATAGTTGATTTTTTACAGCCATATAATCACTCCAAACAGACAAACTCCGGATTTCTATCACAATTTTAGCATTTCACCTAACATTAGATACGGTATACTACATTTAGCATACACCGACAATTACCAATACTGCAACTAAATAATTGTACATATTGTAAATATTTTTCACCTGTATTCTCAAACATGGATGTCACAGCCTAAGTGTAATGGATCTGATGATGATCGCTTGACGAAACTGGTCATCCTAGTGTATTTATTAATCTCGTGTAATTTATTTCAGGATTAGGGCATAACCCAGCTCTTTTTGGGTACATTCGTGTTGACTGACCGACTGAAAAGCACCAAACTTTTGTTTTTGTCCATTGAAACCATTCGTCGATATTGGGTTCGACCACCGAGGATAATAATATATATTGCTTGTAGTCCTACTAAAAGCTAGCGGGTCTTGGCAGTAAGCCCTAGGTTTAGGTTGTTTGTACATAAAGCAGATCCGTGCTGTGTACTATCCTCCGGTTAGCCTTGCTGGGAAGCCTTGTCTTTATTATATGCCTTTTGCTAGCAATGAAGACTCAACATCATCCTTCTCTTACCACATAATTGACTACTGAAGAAAATCACATAGTAGTATTAGTCAAACAAAAATGCACCACAACACACTACCAGGTGATTCAGCTGCTCCTAATAATATTGTTTTAAACAGCCCAACTAACGCGTGTTGTCAGGTCGATATTTCTCTGCTTGCATCCTGTATGGTACTAATGCACTGCAAGCATATCCTGCAAACGAAACTGAACAATATTATTTTTCTCTCGTATTAGTCTGTAGTCATATCGGCAGTATTATTAGGGTCAGCCTTTTTTTTCTTTTTTTTTCTTTTAGCGTATGGCTTTTAGTGCCGGGAGTGTCTGAGGACATGTTCGGCTCGCCAGTTTTGTAGCTGCTTCGAGACGGACACCCAATGGGTGAGCTACAAGTACCGTTGGGGAGGAAAGTTGGAATGGAATGTCGAGGAGTTGGAAGGTAGCGGCTGTGGCCTATAGTTAGGGACCAACCCCGGCATTTGCCTGGAAGGAAGATGGGAAACCACAGAAGACCATCTTCAAGGTTGCCGGCGGGGGGATTTGAACCTCCTCGCCACCCGGATGTGAGCGACTGCCAGCAGTCATGCCGTAACGACCACGGCTAACTCACCCGGTAGGGTCAGCTAATTCACCTCGTATAGCTCGTAACAATAGAAGTTAACGATTCAAAAAGGTTTTACACTTATACACCTAAAATGCACCAACAGAAAAAAACAGTTTATATGTTCAATAGACCAATAAAACAAAAATATATAATTGATAAATATGCGAATCGTTACAAAGTTTAATTAAAAACTCCTGTAGCTTATTAATTGTAAATACCGTTGTGCATAAGTGTTATACACATCCTCTGTCTGAAAAGTTCTGTGAATGGGTCTATATTACGAACGGTTTATTGGCTTCCCTGAAACAGCCGTTACTATCCTTCGAAGTAATCCCCGTGGATGGTTATGCACTTCTTAGACCGGCTGTACAAGTCCTGAGGCATAGCCTTCAGTTGGGTCATCACATTACGTTGGATGTCCGAAATGTCCAAAAACCTCTGGCCCTTAAGGGCTTTTCGCTGACCCTGGACCCCGATACTCCATACTTTCACGCTTGCCATCGTGGTCGTACCTCAGGCACCAGGTCTCGTCACCCGTGACGATGGTTTTCAGTACCATTCCCTTCCACGGAACATTCACCCTTCTTACTGCCACCCGTCGAACAGGTTTGCACTTTAGGTTGGATAAATTTACCCTACTCACTGCCGCCCGTCTATCAGGTGTGCAAGGCAGGTTGCATAAATGCACGCTTCTCCCTTGTTTTCAATTTAGAGTTTTGACGACCCAAACTGAAGTATATACCTAAAGACGACTATCCAGGAGTTCCCAGGACTTGTTTAGTCATTCTCAGAAGTGCATAACCATCCACGGGGATTACTTCGAAGGACAGTAATACCCCGTTTAGACGTCTCGGTCGCGATCCCGATTATCTCTCATCTGGATAATGTCCAATGGCGATCAACGGCATTTGTCATTGGTACGTGTTTAGACGTCCCATCATGAAACAACAGGATATTCGAATAAAACAGCATGGTATGGCTAAGGTCTGCCAACTTTTGAATTCCAAGTGTTATAGCAGAAATTTACAGTAGTTGGTTTCCTCCAGTTTTGAAGAAGATCAGTTATTCTTTATAAATAATTCAACCTGCTAATGTATATTCTTAAATATATACAAATCCTGAGGAGAGGTGTAGGCAAGGTGTGGATATAAATATATTTTGAAATATTTATTGTACAAATATTTCTTTGTTCGTCCAGAGTCATTTGGCCCTATCGGAATCCCTTCTATGTCTTTGTTGATCGTCTTCATCGACTTTCTCCAACGCTAATATTTTTTTTCAGCATTTAAAGACTGGTATGTTTGTCTCCATCCATCATTTCGTGTTTCTCAATCTTCATATATCTGATATCAACCAACATAAATACAACTATCATGGCCAACATTACGTACTTCTCGCTTTCAAAATACAAGATAATGCTAAATGGCCATCATTTCCACTGCCTACTTCACTCACACAGCAGGAGGATAGAACACACTGACGATCGCAATGGCCGCGAAAGCGATTATCTCATTGTGGGAATGGGATCGGGCTGATCCTGTTGGAGGGAAGTTAATCGCGATAATGTTATCCTGTTGCGTTTAGACGTCCCAACTTAATCTGGATCGGCGCCTGATCGCGATCGCAACCGGGACGTCTAAACGGGGTATAACGGCTGTTTCAGGTATGACAACAATCCGTTCGTAATATAGACCCATTCACCGAACTTTTCAGACAGAGGGTGTATATATCCACTGAAACTAATTTAAGCCTAAGCGAGCAGGATCTAATGATATGTTTACTTGACGAACGAAACTAGTCATTCAACTAGACAATGCAATTTTTGAGCAGTGTTTTATTATGTGTAAATATAATTAAAGTTATTTACAGGCAGTAGGAAATTAATTTTAACTCCCCGCCCATCTAATTGGGCACACCCGCGTTGACCGTCTGAACATCTTCTAGTAATAAATAGGGCTCGGATGTTTAGGTAAATAAATGTGTTTTTTTTGGTGTAAATACAAATTATAAGCTTTTTTTTGTGAATACATACATTCTTGCTTTTCATTTATTAGCACATAAAAAGACATAATATTTACATTTCTTAAAATCAGTATGCTAGATCAGTTTATTGCATTTTTGTTCTGCGTTACTTCAGCTGGGAAGAACCTGTGAGCTATCTAATCTTCATGCAGAGTGTATGTCAGCTTGCAACAGTGTTATTCTTAACTTGTCGCCCCAAGCCACTCACTGTGGAAGCCGGGGATTTCCTTGACCATAGCTATATTGCACCACGTGCTAGACCTCCCCCTCCCCAGCTACCTGGAACCAGTGTTACTCACATGCAGTTCATTTCTGGCACGATGAAGTGTAAAGAAGTTCTACGATGCCTAAATTAAAAACAACTACAAGTTATCGTCTCTTGCAGAATTAAAATATAATTTTTCTTCTGATGGGGGCGTTCTGTTTTGCCAACCATGTAGGAAAGCAATCAAGGCAGAACAGCGATCTCAAGTTACACAACACCAGAAGGGCAAGAAACATATTGCCTCAGTTTCGCGCATTCAGAAGAAGTGTTTTGCGATAATCGTCGGTCATTTGTGATGGACAACCTGAAGATGTATCTCGTTGTGTATTGTAATTCTTCAGTAGTCAGTGAGGAATAGCATAAATTGCAGTCGCGAGTTCTGAATGTTTCTTATATTCACATTAATAAACTCAATTATAATCAGATATTTTTACTTTTAGGTCACATATTTCAGGTATTTTTAATACATAAAAAATACATATTTTTCTGATTTTTAGCACCTAAAAATCCGAGCCCTAGTAATAGATTGCTCTGTCAACACTGAAAAATGGTTTCTAATATTTCAGTAGCGTTACAATGCCCACAGTTATCAATCTAGCCACTGTCTCAACAATATGAGGTTGATGATGATGATACTAATAATGATCGTGTGGCCTCTGTAGAGGCCGAGTGCAGATCTTTCAAGTTGATGCCCATGGGCGACCTGCGCGTCGTAATGAGGATGAAGTGAAGATGAAGACGTCACCTACACGCAGTCCCCGAGCCACGTGAATTAACCCCAGGAGATTCTAATACATGATGGCTTGGCCGGGAATCGAACCTGAGGCACTTCGGATCTAATCCTATTGGCTAACTATTTAGCCACGGAGCCGGACAATATAAGGATGAAACCAAAAGTTCATTGGCTCAAAATATTCCGTATATTAATCTCTAAACCTTGATTAGATGCTACTTGGATTAGAAGAATGTTAAATCACGAAATTTGGTCAAAAATTGAAATCAATTGAAATGTTTTTGCTCTCAAGCGAAAGCGTGGATAAACAGCTTAATTCAATAACTCAGAGAAAACATATTATTATTACAACACGAAGAGTTGAGAAAGATTCAAACAAATAAATTGTTTTTATTAAATTTGCTTTACAACCCGCGGCTTAGCCGTGCACATTGTTTTGAGCAATACAACTGCGATAGGGAGCTGCAGGAAGTCCATAGATCACTGGTTCGATCCCTAAGTTGGCAGCTGCCATCCTGAGTGTGATTTCCCTCGAGGATTTTGAAACTCACTCTTGATAAATGCTGGGACTGTTACTTAGGAAGCAAAATAACCCGTGATGGAGGAAGCAAAGAGGATATAAAACGTAGGTTGGCTCAGGCAAGAAAAGCATTTCTACAAAAAAGGAATCTGTTGACATCGAATATAGATTTAGGTATTAGGAAGTCATTTTTGAAAGCCTTTGTCTGGACCGTGGCATTTCATGGATGTGAGACTTGGACTATTGTTGCAGCAGAAAAGAGGAGAATTGAAGCATTTGAAATGTGGTGTTACAGGAGAATGATGATGATCAGATGGGTAGATAGTGTTACAAACGGAGAGGTATTAAGACGAGTGGTAGAGGATAGATGTTTCTGGTGACTGCTAATGAAGAGAAGAGATAGGTTGGTAGGATACTTACTAAGACACCCAGGAATAGCAAGCATAGTTATGGAAGGAAGGGTCGATGAGAAGAACTGTAGGGGTAGACCAAGGTTAGAAAATGTTTCATAGATTGCCTCGGATATAGGGTGTGGAAGCTACGTAGAGATGGCACGATTAGCTCAGGGCAGGGAGGCATGGAGCGCTGCATCAAACCAGTCAAAAGACTGAAGACTTAAACCACAACAACAACAACAACAACACAGTCACCAGAGGAACACAGTATAAAACAAACTCATAACACACCCAAATACATGAGGTTGATAACCAGGATATCCCAAAACCCTTAAATGAATTAACAGCAACTACTCTTACTTCTGTGCCTGCATTAAGGAGGTAGGTCTAGATCATTTGGGTCAATGCACCAAAATTCATTCTACAACAGTATCATCCTATTGTTGGGAGTGAGAAAAGTGAAACTGGTCGACACAAATACACTGAGATGTGGCTGCCCCTCCCCTCCCCCTCCCCTCCCCCTCCTTACCCCCTCACCAGTGAGCTCTTCGAGTGATGTATTCCCCACAACACTCCACTCACCGAGCCTGAGGGGTACTTAGAATTTCAAGCCGGGCAAACAAAATGTTAAGAAAATCTTTTAACTCGGTTTCCTAAGGCGAATTTCGTGACCCTACTGCTACGCAACATACAGCGCAAAGTTCGAAGGCTTACAATTAGTCGGGGAATCTTAGAATTTCTTTTCTGAAAATGATGCTGATCACGATGACGATGAAAAAAATCCACAACCTGCTTCCAGTCTCCGTTCGGGTCAGGAATGGAATGAATGAAGCCCCCATCTAGCGGCGAGGATATGGACTGTACCGGCTGCCGAGGCCTGACGCACTCCTCTGGGGCAATGATTAAATGAATGACAGATGAAATGAAATGATAATGCAGAGTGTTGCTAGAATGAAATTTTGACAGGGAGAACCGGAGCAACCGGAGAAAAACCTGTCTGCCTCCGTTTTGTCCCGCACAGATCTCACATGGAGTGACCGGGATTTGAACCACGGACCCAGCGGTGAGAGGCCGGCGTGCTGCCGCCTAAGCCACGGAGGCTTATGATGATGATGATAATGATAATAATTGTTCTATTAAGGGGCCTAAGATAGAGGTTTTAGGCCACTTTCCTTAGGACACTCACGTGATATTACTTTGTGAATTTAGCTCTTATGGCATATGGTACGCACATTCAATCGTACCTAGGAAGCACCTGGTTTGATTTCCAGCTTCGCCAGATATTTTAGATCTGACGTGAAGACTGAAATGGATTGTAATTAGCTTTGTGAGGAAAATTGAGTAGGTGACTGATATAAGAAGCAGCGCTGCATGACCTAAGATTACTGTACTACGGCTGAGGTTAACGTTTCGCTTGGCCACGTTTTGCTCAGCCTTGCCTATTTTTTTAACAATGGCTATTACTTTGCCATGTCGACCGCATTCCGAGTTCCTTTTGGATCCACCGATTTAAATGCCAATACAATAATTTCGTGCTACATCCGTACGCCCAACGGATACAAAATGTGATCGCATATGAATATTCGCAATGGTTGTGTTTACGTAGTGGCTAGCATTCATGGCTCTCACCGTGGAGGCCTTCGTTAGATTCCTGGCTCTGCCAAGAAATTTAAATCTGCTCTGAAAGTTGGAACGAGGTACACGTAGCCTCATGAGGTAAAACTAAGAAGAGGCGGATGAGATTCCTATCTCAGCCATCGTGGAAGAGGTTTTCTATGGATTACCACTTCTACTCCAAGCAAATGCCAGGATGGTGCGTAGCTTAAGGCCACGGTCGCATCCTACCAAAACCCTACATCAATTAAAAATACACTGTAGTAAAGAAATCACAGTGACACAGGTTATAATAATAATAATAATAATAATAATAATAATAATAATAATAATAATAATAATGTTATTGGTTTTACGTCCCTTTTAACTACCCTGGCTTTTAGAGACGCCGGGGTGCCGGAATTTTGCCCCGAAGGGGATCTTAACGTGCCAGTAAATGTACTGGCACGGCTCCCTCGAATTTGCGCACCCTCATATGCCAGCTGACTGCGCCAGGTTTCGAACCTGCAACCCTGGGCTCAGCATACACAGGTTATCAGTCAAATTCTCTACACACTCAAGTACTCGCGGCTAAATGAACAAGAAATCGCAAAGCCCCTAAAGGAATCAACAACAACACTACAATGGCAGTCTTTTTGATTGAAGGGTGTGTAGGTTGATATATTTTTGATTATTTCAGGGGCTTCGCGACATCGGGGTTATGTAGCCCGGTTTACTCTGGTGTGTATGGAATTTGTCTGATAACCTGTGTCACTGTGATGTCAGTACTAGAGTGTGTATTTCTTTATTCAGATAGGATTTGGGTAGGAAGCGGCCGTGGCCTTAAGTTAGGTATCTTCCCGGCACTTTCCCGGAGTATAAGTGGGAAACCACGGAAAACCACTTCCAGTATGGCTGAGGTAGGAATCGAACCCACTTCTTCTCAGTTTTTCCTCATGAGGTTGAGTGTACCCCGTAGCAGCCCTCATGCCAGAATTACATTTCTTGGCAGAGCCAGGAATCGAACCCGTGCCTCCACGGTGACAGTCAAGATAACGAGCCACTACGAAACGAGGCGGACTACCTCGCATATGGGTCCTTGCCCTGCAAAATTAAGGACTGAATCTTTGAAACATGTCTTTATTATCGTCATCACCCTTCGTCGTTGTAATTTTTGTTTTGTTCATCAGTCTCATGCACTTGTGTCCTTAACCTGTGGTATTGCGGTGTCCTTAACAATGTGTGTAATAATTAGAGCCTAGGATAGGGATGGATGGCCTAAGACTTCCAATAACATACACTTAAATGAGATAATATTTCCAATCTCTCACTAGTATAAAACAAAGTCCCCGATTCTTGGATGTAACGGGTAATCTCGAGAACCACTGGATAGATTTTGATGCGGTTTTCACCATTCTGTTAAGGATTTCTCAAGGAACGTTTCTGTATAGAAACACTCATTTTTGACCAAAGGAAGCTGAGCAGTAACAATTTAAGTGAATCGAGTCTAAGAAAAACCTTCCGTCCAAGCCCCTTTTAAGCTTACGCTGGGTAAGCCGTTAAAATATCTATATACTACTGTAAGTGTGGAAGTATTGTTCAGCGGTAGAAGTTCTACAAAAGTCGTCCCGTACAGCATATCTCTGTCTTTAATACATCGCCCACTATAAATGTTTTACGTTTTCATATGATTCAACAATCTCCATTCAGTGGAAATTTAAATTACTAGCTTCGGAGCGAGTTTACGAACTGGCGAGCGAGCCTATCATACCAGCTTCGGCTTGTCGAGTCGTTTCAAGGTAAGATATCAGAGAAGAGTATATGTGTTTGGAGTTTCGCTGTTTACCTCGGCTTTTTATCATTTTAAAAGATCTTGTCGACTTCGTCGTTACGCTGGGGTCTGGCGTTACGTTACGGTGACGGGACGAAATGTACCCAGATGCACTGAAGTGTGTGACGTCAAAGTACCGCTTGGTGCATGTGTTCCCCGGCAATCTCTACTTCGTTAGTATAAGACAAAAATCCCCGATTCTTGGATGTCACGGGTAATCTCGAGAACCACTGAATGGATTTTGATGCGGTTTTCACCATTTGTAAAGGATATCTCGAGGAAAGATCCTGTAGAAAATAATTTATGTATGATCAAAGGAAGCCAAGCAGTAACAATTTCAGTGAAAAAGTTGAAAACAAACTTGGCGTCCGTGCGCTTCTTAAGCTTACGCTGGGCAAACCGTTAAAAATATCAATATACTATGAGCGCAAGAATTTGTCAGCATGAAAATTTCTCCAAAAAAGTCCGCGAGAGCATATCTCTATCTTCAATACATCGCCCACTATAAGTGTTTTTTGACTGGATGGAAGGGGCACGTCACCACGCGCTCTGGTGAGCGTGACGGCATCCCGCGCGCTTGACCTTGCTTTGCCCTTGGTTTGCACTTGCCGTTCGCGAGTAATTTGAAACAAGATAATTATGTAAGATTATGCAGATAATTTTCTAACATGTCAAGAGTCCAGCCTTTCTAGCATTTTTCAGCATTTGTAGCATTTAAAATTATACAAACTCTAGTCTTTCAGACTGACTGTCACTTTTTGAATTGAGTCTGGGACCTGCCGTCCGTGCGCCTATAAGGCTTACGCTGGGTAATCCGTTAAAGGTACCGGGCGAAGCCGGGGCGGGTTGCTAGTATTGATATAAATCACATTATGAAACTGCCACGACAGAACATCTCTAGGACCTATAATTTCATTAATATGGCCACGCAGGTCTCAGAGATTTCTTTTCAGGATCAAAATGCTGCAGTAGGGGTGCGTCATTGCAACCTTGTCATTATCATACTCTTATATACCGTACCGAGGAACCAAAGGCAGAAAGTTCTTGCGGAGTTCAAGGAATAATATAACTTGGTAGATGTAATCAGTACCGCTCTCCTTGTTCCTTGAGAGAAATAAGTAAACAGCCACTCTCACTCTCCGAGAGCACAGGAAGTTTGCATGACTTCTTGGTTTTTAACTAACTTCCACAGTGTCAATTTGGGTATTTAACTTACCAGTCGAAAAGTAGAAGCTTCTCATTTGAGGTGGTGTTGTGTTGCGACTCAGTGATTAAACACTGGATCCAATCTCAAAGTGTTAAATTACTTAACATGTACGAAGGATGAAGGGTTTGGTGAGAGAATGCGAGAATTTAAAGGTGAAAACGCCACCATGGGCTTGAAGAGACGACGTAACTCTTCTAATTGTGTGTAACAGTGCATAAATGGTAGCGATTTTTAACATTGTATACTTGTACGCATATATACGTTGACCGTAAACATATGCTGCCTTCTGTGGTCTTGGGGTACGTGTTGAGACTCCGAATTCAGAGATCTTTGGTTCGATTTCCAGCTCAACCAAAAAAATTAATTCTGGAAAGGGGTGGACTAAGTTTCGTGAGGCATAAAAAAACTGAGAAAATGTGGGTTCAATTCCCACCTGAACTGTCCTAGAAATGGTTTTCCGTGCTTGCTGACTTCTGTTGTCAGAGGGGCTTGGGCATGGTGGTCATCCATCCCGATGTACTTGGGTGTGTGTGTAATGTTTGTCTGATAACCCGTGTTATTGTGATGACTGAATTCGTGTGTGTATTTGTAATTCAGATGAGGATTGGGAAGGAGGTGGCCATGGCCTTAAGTTAGGAACCACATAGGCATTTGGCTGGAGTAGAAGTGGGAAACCACGGAAAACCACTTCCAGAATGGCTGAGGTGGAAATCGAACCCACCTCTTCTCACTTTTGCACCACGAGGCTGAGTGTATCTCATTCCAGCTCTCAGACCAGAATTAAATTCCTTGGCAGAGCCGGGAAAAGAACCCGGACCTCCGAGGTGACAGCCACAAAACCACGAAGTGTTTTTTTTTTTTTGGAAAATATAATAAACACTGATAGGTTCCTGGCATTTAAAAAGTGATTTTAAAGTCGACAGCGGGTTCTGATAGAAGATGTTTGTATCTGAAATCATATTTCACCGTGTATTCCTTCCAGAACCATAAAAGCCTCAATGCAACACAAATGGATTCATCGGTTTTTGTTTCGGCACCCTTCAATTGTATTCAAACCGGGTAACATACAGCTTAAGGAGCCAAAACAATACCGATTTTAATATTATGATTAGGGCCCGGATGTTGATGACATGCCATCTTTTTACTGAGCTGTCTAAAACAATGCTGAAGTACATAGAAACTCCGGACGGGCCATCCCGTCTTCAAATATGACATTTTTATTTCACATCTTTTTGCATTATTTCCTATTTTTCCATTTTAAGAGCCTTTTTTAAGTTTGGTAGATTTTATTGGTCTTATTTTAGAGAAATCGGCCTTTTGAGTTCTTTTTTTTTTTTTTTTTTTTTTCAATTTAGTCCTTGTCACAGCTTTATATGAGGGAGTTACGTGTCTCAGAGTTAAGAAGAAGATAATTTAAAATTTTCAAATATTGATTCCATTTTCTTAATCAACCGGGTGGAAACTAGTCTTAGCAACAATCGTGGCGAAATTGCTGCAGGTATTGCATCAAAACTGTAAAAAGTGCTGGACTAAAACGCCGGGTATAATACATTCTGCAAAATCTCAGACATTCTTTCTGGTGAAAACTACTGCATGGATGGGATTGAGGAGGATTTAGCAGCACTCGACCTTCCTCAGTTCAAGTACGCTCCGAGTTGATGTTTAACGCAGCTTTTCAAGATACAAAAACTTGTTAAGCTCATTTTTTACACTTGACAACATCAGAATGACATTCTTAGTGCTGTGCAACTCATTCTACAGTGAAATCTAATTTGATTGACTTTTCAGTTTGAGCTTAAGATTTCATCTTTGAAATATTGTAGAGTTTGGGCCTATTATTATAAGATCATTTTCTCCATTTCATAGTGCAGTTTTCAAATTTTTGAAATATGGGTGAGATCATTTTCTCCATTTTACAGTGCATCTTTCGAAATTTTAGGTCATTTATTACAGTCATGTTTGAAAGTTATCAGTGCATTTTTTTTAAACTTTTTACGGATCAACATCTGGGTCCTAATTATGACTGTGCCTGTCATAATTCTTGTGCAACAATTTTATACATACCGTATCAAAAGAAACACATACATCTTGTTATTAGAAGCAAAGTAAAAAAATATAAATTCAAATGGAAATTATTTTTATCCAATTTTTAAAAATTTGGAATTTGTTTGTGATGATGTTCACTGTTTCGCTCATATCTGCCAAGTTTATGGCAATTCACGGATTCCTCTTTCTTTAAAGTGTGTGTTAAACCTTCAGCTACGATATGAAACTAACTCAAACCTTTGTGGCTTTAATTAGTCATTTTGTGAAACGTTAAAAATATTTTTTGAGTTTGCTCAGAATAGAAATAGTAAATAATGAAATAGTAACGCTTAATTAATGATTGATGGGGAAATGTTTGAGATTCATTTTCTAGCTGATGATTTAACACCCACATTAGAAAACGAAAAGTCCAAAACTTCCTACAAACATGGGAGATATGAGGGAAACAGTGAAGGTGAGCGCCAAGCAAGGAGCAAATTTTGAAAATTAGATAAAAATAGTTACCATTTGAATTTTGAACTTCTAGAACTTTTATTCTAATAGCAAGATGTGTGTGATTTCTTTGGAAATGTGTATAATTGTTCTACAAGATTTATGACAGGCACAGTTATAATATAAGGTGCGTTCAAAAAGTAACGACCCGGAGGCTGGAATACGCCGCTAATCGTGGCGTGTGTAACGAGGTGTGGTTCCGACCAGATCGTGGAAGGTCACATCCCGTCGCCAGAGGGCACCCGTGCACGTCACGTGACGATACAATGCAAGCAGCAGCATGCATCAATCGTCGAACGTTGCCAGTCGCATTGCAAACAGTGACATGGAGTCGTCAACCGAAGAGAACAGAGGTGTTGTTTGGTTTCTGACAGTGGATGGAGTAGGGGGAACGGACATTCATCGCCGAATGTCACAAGTGTGTGGCGAACTCTGCATGTCCCTTGCAAGGGTCAAGGCGGGCACAAGCGCTTCAGGGAAGGACGGGTGTCGTTAGCCGATGATGCCCGGTCTGGGGCACGCCCCTGCATTACCGATGACAACGTCCAGCTGGTTGATGCACTCATTAACCAGGACCGCCGAGTAACAGTGAACGCCATAGCCGCCGTGGTCGCTCCACGACAATGCACGACCTCATACGGCCAACACAGTCGCGGCACTCCTGCGGAAATTCAAATGGGAGGTTCTCGGCCACTCTCCATACACTCCAGACCTCTGTTCCTGTGATTACGCCATGTCTGGTCCCCTGAGAAGGGCTCTGAGGGGCCAACGATTCACCTCGGACGCCGACGTCCAGCTGTACGTGCGGAACTGGTTCACATCGCAGCCCGGAATTTGATGAGACAGCCATTCACCGCCTCGTGTCACAGTGGGACATGTGCCTCAACAGCCAGGGCCAAGACTTCTAGCATACAGGTACTGGTTTCAGTAATTATGCCCCCAGCTCGTTAGTTTTTGAACGCACCTTATATTTAAGTCGGTATTGGTTTGGTTCTTTGAGCTGTAAGTGCCCCCCTTAAATACTCCGAAGTTGAGTACACTGAGTGGCCAAAAGCCACGGGAAGGGTAGTCCCAAGGGAAAATGTGCCGTGTATGAGTCGTGAGCGCCGGCTAACGCGGTGGAGCAGAGCAGTCGAGTGTAGTGAAGATGGCAACACGTCACGACTGAACAGACTTCAAACGTGGGATTATCATCGGCGCACGGCTCGTAAGTCATAGCATTTCGGAGATTACACGTGAATTCGTGTTTCCGAGGTCAACAGCATCGAGGGTGGATCTTTGATATCACGGAGATAATGTTACCATCCGTGTAAACCGCCGCACGAGATGTCCAAAGGTGTTTAACGAACGGACATCACGTCAACTCAGCAGAACCATACGGGGCGATCGAAGGACTACTGTGAGTCAGATCACCGCCCAGTTGAATGTTTGGAGTCAGGAACCTATTTCTTGTCGAGTCGATGCTTCGCCGTATTGCTGGCGTTTTGAGGACTCGCGGAGGAGAAAATCGTTATTAAAATCATATTCCGTGCTTTCCCATGATTTTTGTCCACTAAGTGTGGATTAGGTAACTGGGTATTGTTCTCCACACCTAGCCCAGCTCTCTAAATACAGTACAGAACATGGAACAGTCCATACATCGTAACTAGGGTATGTTTCTGTTCTCTGTTCTTTAGAAATTCTCAATTCTCTGGTTTGTAAACAACCTAGAAAGTTAAATCGCGTGGTCGAGGGAAATTAGGAATATTGTTGTTGTTGTTTCGTTTTCGGGGCTTTGTAGCATCGTGGTCATGTAGCCCCGTGTTCTCGGTTGTGTGTGGAATCTGTCCGATAACATGGACTCTTGTGATTGTTGTAATAGTGAGTGCATTTGTAATAGAGGCTTGGGCTAAGAAGGAGGTGGCCAAGAAAATTTCCCATCCTGGCAATTTTCTGGAGAAAAGGAGGAAAACCACGGTAAAGGACCTCCAGAATAGCTGAGGTGGGAATGGAACCTATCTCTTCTCAGTTCTGCCTAACGCCGCGACGTTTCAACCCTCAGACCCGAATTAGATCTTGTTTTTAGCAGAGAATGGAATCGAGCCTAGGACCTTCAGATCTGGAATATCAATTCGTACCCATGACCATAGGAGGCGGCTTATAATGATGTTAGCCGACTGTGTCTGTTCATGTTTTCGTTAATTGAAAAAGCTAAAAATCGCACCAGCTGGAGTCATTTAGTATTAAGAGGAACAGGGAAAGTAGGAAACTACAGAACGTAATATCTCAACTGTAGCACATTCTCAGTTTTATGAGCGAAGATAAAGTCAACTCACGAGCTGCTTGTCTTGCTCCAAGAGGTGAGAGGGTTATTAGGGGCAAACTTCTTAAAAGATTAATTGAGCAAAACGAAGAAATATGAAGATCGTTAAAATGCACAGGCCCTCAAGCTCATTAATGTTTCACACATACAGAGTACCCGAGCATTAGTTCGTAAGACCTTCTATGAGAAGCAGTAGGCTACTGGAGGGTTGGCACCTACGTAGTGATGGCAGATGGAACTGAACACTTGACTGCAAGTCTCCAGGAATGTTCTGTAAATCACACATGGACATGGACAAGAAAAGGAATAATATCGTGTTGGAAACCGTTCTTCAATTTCGTTTCAGGAATCGAAATGTATGCTTATCAGTCGGTCAACACGATGGTACCCGATTGTATTGGGTGTTGTGCTCTAAACCTGAAAAATAAATTACATGAAATATATTGTATTACGTAATGTATTACATATACAAGTGCCACATATTAAATGTAAATAATTTAAACATATTTAAGAAATTCAGAAAAGAAACTATAAAAAATTAAACAAATAGCAATTTAAAATAAGATAAAATTTAAATTAAAAAAATGTATTGTGCCCTTCTGACAAAGAAATGTGCCAATCACAGTCAGCCAGCTCTAATCGGGATATCGGGGGCAATGGTATGTTCTCCCACTCTGTGATTTACACACTCTGAATCAAGCATAGGATACATTTCAAAAATAAACATAAAAATCCTACTACAAAACCATTTAATAATTCAAATTCTGGCGCTACAAATAACATAAAAACTGAAAATAACTCTTCACACTTGACCTCAACAGAACAAGGAATCATCAAACACTATCATACCAAAACACTAATTTATGGTTCCCAATGAACCAGACAAAAATATCATCTAGTTTCACTTCCATATAGCAAAATTCTAAATTCCTTAAGCGAGCTCACAGATGGCTCGGGGTTTAGATCTATACATATTTTAAATGACAAAACACACTATTTACTCCTTGAATGAGTATTTCTTATACTTGAGTTATAATTACAATGGTATTGATAATTACCATTTACTTGGGGCTCACAAGATATTCAATTGTTACCATCTCTCTCTTCAATACTACCAAATCGCTTCTGTGCTGGGAAACTTCGCGTATCTCGAGTTATTGGAAATTACTGACTATGTCAAATCAAGATAAACTCCCAATTACCTCAAGATTCTCATTATAACTCGTGAACAATTATATGGTCATGTAACAATAAAGCAAACTAGGGATTTTTATTATATTGTCTCCAAAGACAATTAAATCATAAGGAAGCATCGATCTGAATTCTGCAAGCAAATATACTTACCATGAATGGACCTCAGTTCAAACTACTGGGTCATTTAAAACATTCTTAATTATTTCTGTCTACCACGAACCCTACAGTTCGTACCAGACCTTTCTCAACGAGAGGGTCTCTTAAAGTGTCACAACACTCGGCTGAAATTTATGGCTTATGGAGGGGGAGCTCACGGCTTCTTCCCTTCGAGACGGAACACAAGGAGTCTGTGGTCGGCAGCTCTGCTAAGATTCTTTGAAAAGGCAAGGCGTGTTCATTCAATACAACAATTAATACATTGTATGTATGTCTACCCCTTATTATTCCCGTTTTCCAACGGGGTCGGGGATGAGATGCGATGGAAGTCGTTGTGGCGATGGTTTTTATGGCCGGATGCCCTTCCTGACGCCAACCTCATGAGAGGAGTTAATGAGAGATGAAATGAATGATGGTGAATAAAACTGGGCAAGGATGTGGAAGGAAGCGGCCGTGGCCTGTCAGAAGGTACCGTCCCAGCATTTGCCTGGTGTTGAAAATGGGAAACCACGGAAAACCATTTCAAGGACGGCCGACGGTGGGGCTCGAACCCACGCGTCTACCGAGTCAGCAGAGAACTTGGCCCTATGACCTAATGCTGCGCTTTAGCCTGCGTAGCCACAACTGTCGGTACAACAATTAATACATTATGAGGTTCTAAAGACCTATTCTTCTGGCTTCAGCGAGGTATAATTATGAAGTTTTCTCATTGGTGGGTATGATATTCAATAAACCAACAAAATAAAAAGGGCTCTCGTCGTAGAGGAGTATGGGATCATTCCTCGGTCTGCCTCATGGAACAACATCCAACATGGAGGACTTAGGACAATAATAACATGGATCGATGATCTCAAGCCAATCGTCCGAACACTGGCGTCTTGGGGATGATAGTCATATTCATCCCTGCGCTCAAAAATTCAATAAAAATAGCGCCCTTTTCCAACATTGCATACAGCAATTACATACATATAATCAATTACCACGATCAACAAACCCTCATAATTCATTTGCCGAGCATATTTCAACGCGTTCCTAGCGTGACAAATTACAACAAATGCGCTACACGGCGCTTATCACTTCAATATAGCCAAGTTGCCTTCCAAATCAAAAGATATTACATCACATCAATAAATTGATCTTCGTCTCATGAAAATTATAGCGTTAGCCTATAACAACAATTCTGAAAATGTACTTCAAGAACTCTACTGGTTCATTAACTTATTAACAATTCTTACAAGGAGCTCTACAGCTTCCACTTTTACATACACAAATTAATTACCAAATTAATTTATTCAATTATTATTATTATTATTATTGTTATTATCTTGCTTGCATTATTTTATTACATTATTTATTATTTACTGGTATTCCACTGAATACTTTCCCCTGGGGATTAATTAACACTTCTAATTAATTACATTTCTATCACATTATTCGTTCAGATCGCGCAACCTATCGTTTTATACAGTATTGTATATCCCTGCTTCCCCTCTGAGAATTATCTCTCCATCATTGCTACGCGAACCTTCCCAAAACACATCATATAATGAAATTTGGTACCCACATAACTACTTCAATCAGCGATGTGGTTTTCCAGCGATGAACCATTTTGCCCACTCACTATATTTCTACACCATAATTATGATCATATTCACACTGGTTAATACTTCTTCTGGATTACACATAACATATACACTGATCATATTAATTATACAAAATACACGAATGGTATTCATTACCACTTTCAAAATTCACTATAAAAAATATGTATACACTGAAAATTTCACAAAAATTAAATTACACATAGACTTTTCACTTTCGGCAATTATCTTTGCCTATACACACGTAATTTTCCTTTCTTCCCGTTTCCAAGGGGTGCGATTGGTTGGCGTCGGTTTCCTACTCCTATTCGGATGATTGAAAAGTCTCGATCGTTCTACCCTCTATTGGAACAACTATTACTCCTACTCAAAATGTTCTGACTATCGGCTCACTGATAATGGACTGCACGATGTCGTTTCTCACTCCTTGTGCAAATGTTCGTCTAGCAAAAATGTTTTTGACTGACGTTCACTCCTAGATGCGCTTTAATTGTTATTACTGCGACCTAGTAATTTGCTTCACTTGTTTTCCACGTTAGGATCTTACTTCTGACGCTAACAGTTCTCAGCTTATGGCATTATTCCAATGTCTTACTGCGCGTTTACTTTGGGCATTAATGCCGCCTGGAATATCAATTCCTAAATTCTTTCGTCACACAGCTCTAGTCTCCTCAGATCAGGAAAACTAGGCGTTACTTCTACGTTTACCCTGACTTGGTTGTTTAACGTTTGGATAGAATTCTTAGAGTTCACTACTCTTGCGTCTCTTACGTACTTTGAAATACTACGATGCTGACTTTTCACTGAAATTTAAAAGGTTCAGGTACCTTTCGCCGGTAAAATATTTAAGTCCAAAGTATACTACTTTGACTGAATCGGTAAAATAGTTTATACAGTTCGAAGCCTGACGGTACTATTCCTATGACAAGGAATACTATGCTTCTCTGCACGGCGATAATGTCGATAATTACTGGACGGCAACTCCCCTCAGGGGTGCTCGTACCTCTGCGACACAGCGTAACGTGACCCTTCACGGTCTGATGATGACTGCAGTGACGTGAAGCAGCACGACCTTACGAGGTCTAATAAGAACTGCATATACGGTGATGTAGCACCTCCGTCCAACCGGACTGAAAGACTGCATACGACGTGATGCAGTACCTCCTCTCGGGAGTACTGTAGACTGCATAAACTTCCTGGCGCTTCCAGGGTTTATATTCAAATCTACTACAAAAAGATTAGTTTCGTTTCTCCTCCACACCTAACTTCTAAAATAATCGTCGTACGATTTTGAAAAATGTATCTCTAGAATGCTCCCTACTAAAATGTCAAAAAGATATCCTTAATTCCAAAAATCGATCGTAGATTCTTATGATATTAATTAAATTTGGCTCCTGGATCGAGTGGGTGTTGATTTCTTGTTTTCCCTCTCTACCAACTCCTGGCGTGGTGAATACCCAACGACGTCATGCTGACGTGACACTTCTTTCCTGTGCAATTATTATTAACTTTATCCACTCTCAAAATTCTCTCTCCCAGGATAAATAACATTGACGGAGTAATTTCTTTAGTTTAATGCCCGTAACTGGCTAATTTTAATTATTTCTCTAATTTCTTGGCTCCTCCTTCACTGCGGCGTTGTCATTTTACTGTCGACTAAGGGTTTGATCGGAAAACCTCTTCTCTCTCTAATGAATGTAAAGTTACTGGTTCTATTTCGATCTGATGCGTAACTCAGTTTCCGCTGAGCTGGACATGACATCATCTGCAGCTGGGGCTATGTTCCCTGAGTTGCACCACTTATCCATGTGTCACGCAACCACGATTATGTATTAACCCTTCAACCAACTTTAGAAATCTGTTCTAAAATCTGCATTAATTCTTCCTTTTTCTGACATAAAAGGGTATGTGTTCGATACTGTGCCTCTCCCAAGGGCACAGAATGTAAGATGAAGTGTAAGTAACCAATTATATAATTTCTTTTCCATCTTTTATTTATTTATTTATGTATTTATTTTCATAATTTTTATATAGGCCATATATTTTTTTAAATTTATTTTATTGTTTTTTTTTATTTATTTATTTAGTCGATTTACCATCTAGTTTAGTGGTTCTCACGGACTCACCGGGGGAACTCACAACTACCGCCTCTACGGGCAGTGTCCTGGAGCTTGAAACATCTGGTCGGGGTGGATAAAACTGGGGAGGTGTGATCAGCACTTCGCCCAGGTGGCCTCACCTGCAAAGCGAACAGGGGCCTCATGAGGGATGGGAAGGGAGGGGGATATTGGAATGGATAGGCTAGATAGAGGGAAGGAGGCGGCCGTGGCCATACAGTAGGGACCATCCCGGCATTTGCCCGAAGACGAAGTGGGAAACCACGGAAACCCACTTCGAGGATGGCTGAGGTGGCACTCGAACCCCCTCTACTCATTTGGGCCGCCCGAGACTGAGTAGACCCAGTTCTTGTCCTCATACCACTTTTCAAATTTCGTGGCAGAGCTGGGAATCGAACCCAGGACCTCCGGGGTGGCAGCTAACCATGCTGACCGCTACGCTACGGAGGCGACTTATTGTTGTTTTATTAGATTAAAGTAATAATTCATGTGTTATTTTTAAAATAGAATTGTATAGGTGTTACAAAACTACTACTGAAATACCATGTAAAAGCATGCAAATAGTAATTATACGGGAGAAATGACAGAGAAAAAACATTAATTAGTCAAATATATTCGAAGAACTACTAGCCATTTAATTTAATTAGAGTGCCATGTAGGTGTAAAAAATGTAGATCAGTATTTCTGAAGTTTTGAATTTATAGATTATAATAAAATCGTCCTGTAGAGTATCATATTAAGTAGTCGTTATTATTGACATGCTGTTTCGTGTTTTGATAAAAAATAGTACTTTTTTATTATGAACAGCCCATGTTTTATTTGGTCTGGTTGCTTGGCTCGGCGGTAACGTTCTCGCTTGCTGTTCTCAAGGTTGCAGGTTCGAATGCTGGTGCAGTCAGCTGGCATTTGATGGTGCGCAAAATGTGAGGGAGCCGTGTCAGTAGATTTACTGCACGTTACAGATCCCCTTCGGGGCAAAAGTCTGGCATCCCGGCGTCTCTAAAAGCAACAGCAGGTAAAAGGGACGTAAAGCCAATAACATTATTATTGTTATTATGTTTTATTTTGAGCAACTTCTAATTTCAGGGCGAAGTTCATTTTATAATAATAATAATAGATGATTTTAAATATATTTGTGTGTTCGGGTTAGTAATTAAACAGTTTTGTGTTAACTGATGAAATTGATTTCTCTATGTAACTTTTCCTGCTTACGCTTAAGTAATAACAATGCTTAATATAGGCCTATTTCCTGTAAGGCCTTACTTATAAACCTCTACAAGTGAGTCAAGGTTGAGAATATTCTGAGGTAGGGACTAGTACTAAAAAGAAAAGATACGAGCCTTACAGTAGTCGCATATGATGTGTAACATCTGACATGTTATCCTACTCGTATACTACACAGCTTGGACATTCTTAAAATATTAATTTACACTCCATTTTCATACTGGTACTATGATGAATGTATAGATTGAATTGGAGATATGCTACTGTCACATTTCTGGCGCAGCGGTCAAGCTGTTAGTCTCTCACCAGGGTAGACCGGGTTTGATTCCCGGTCAATACATGTGAGATTTTCGAATTGAAATGCCATGTCCTGTGGTTCGCATTCCACGTAAAATGGAGGTACCGTGGATCATGATCGTGAGATTAACGGACACGCAAAACTACAAGCTTCCTTCCTTCCTTTTACATTAATAATTCATAATAACAAAGTGACACACAACGTGGACAGTACTCTCAAATACTGTGAGCGCATTCCTCAGTAACTATAACATTTATTATTCTCAAGGCTCTCATACAGTTCGTCGTAAACAATCAAAACATCCCTTCCTACAATCATGAAATGACCTAGTCTCACATATGATGAAAATACAGCTTTTATTCCACTCATATAACAACATTCTGTTATGCATTTAATATTTGACTACTCACCCACAGCTTGACAATAATGCCGCTTACTTAAATGTCATTTGTCGTCTTTGTCCTACCCCATGTGATATTCAACCTTGAACGTGAAGCTTCATAAACTGCTCAATGACAAGTGAAAGTCGGTGAAACATTTGCCACTGTGCTTGTCAAAACAGTGCCTGCTAAATGCACTGCCTACTGTATTGCCATAACATTCTCGCGCTACAGAGCACACACTGCCGTGTTTCCAATACACACATTTTCAATTGTACATCCAGCTGGCAGGCGTCTTCACTTCCGTCCGATCCACTTCCGTTCGATCCACTTCCGCCCGATTCACTTCCGTCCCATTTTTCTGGCAGTGCGTCTTCACTTCCGTCCGATCCACTTCCGTTCGATCCACTTCCGCCCGATTCACTTCCGTCCCCAATTTTCAAAATCACTCCCACAAAACTATCCAGCAACCGAGCGGAAAGATGTTACACATCAATAAATAAACTACTGGCAATTGCAACCGACTAAATTTAATATATGTTATTGTGATTGCTGTATTCGTGTGTGTATTTGTAATTCATATAAGGATTTGGAAGGTGGCGGCCATGGCCTTAAGTTCGAAAGCATCCCGGCATTTGCCCGGAGAAGCAGTAGGTAATCATCGAAAACCACTTCCAGGAAGGCTGAGAAGGGAATCGAACCTTCCTCTTCTCGGTTTTGCCTCACGAGGCTGTATACCGTTCCAGCCCTCACGCCAGAATTAAACATTTCTTGGCAGAGCTGTGAATCGAACCCTGACCCCCGGGGCGACAGCTAAGAATGCTAGCCACTACACATCGAGGGGGTCTTCATATATACTACTGGGCCTTTCCATCTCATACCTTCCCCGTAAACTAAATAGTTTTTCCACGTGATATAAGAAAGCAGATTTTAGTACATGCCACTCATAGTGGTAAGGTAAGGGAAACAATTTCAGACTCAAATCACTGTCTCCAAACCTTGTATCCATTTCTCACGATAAAAATGTTGTAGTTGATTCATATAGGGGCTTTGCGTCATCGTAGATTTGCAGCTCCGTGTACTTAGGTGGATGTGGAATCTGTCTGATAACCTGTGTCATTGTGATGGCTGTATTTAACTAGTATCCAAAAGTTAAGCATAATCACTAAACGAGGCCTTACCACCTAATGGGAATGTCAGACGGATTGCTGAACAAACGGAAGCTGAATCACACACCATATGTCACACAACTCGTCCAACAACAACAAAAACAGTGTCAGAAAGTTTCGGATAGGTAAGGTACACCTTTGACAACAACTAACAAAACTTGGCAATGTCTTCCACAACAAAATATGCGGTCAATAGGGTGTATGGTTACCCCCAACGGTCACACATGCTTCGAGCGACGTGGCGTGCTCTCTATCAGATGGTGCAAGAGTTCCTGTGGCAGTCGATCCCATTCCTCCGATAGGGCAATGCGAAGGTCTTGGAGGGACCTTGGTGGAGGCTGACGGGATGCAATTCGCCTCCCCGATTCATCCCAGGCATGTTCTATAGGATTCAGATCCGCATACCTCGCTGGCCAGTCCATGCAATGTATGTCTTCCTCAGCCAGAAATTCATCCACCAGAGCAGCGCGGTGCGGTCGGGCATTATCGTCCATTAAGAGGAAGTCTGGACCAACCGCACCTCTGAAGAATCGAACATGTGGTCTCAGTACCTCATCCCTGTATCTACGAGCGTTCACATGTTCCTCGGACCACCCATGAATATATGCAGGTCCGTACGGCCATTCAACATGTCACCCCACACCATGACCCCACCACCACCATACTGGTCCCGTTCCACGATGTTCCTGTGGTTGTATCGGCTACCCGGTTCTCTCCAGATTAATGTGCGACGGCAATCGTTCTGCAAACTGAAGCGGGATTCATATGTGAAGAGCTGATGACTCCATTCATTCATGGTCAAGTTTCGACGTTGAAGGCTCCACAGTAAACGGGCCCGTCTCTGTGCTGGAGTGAGAGAGACGCTGGGCGTCTGGCAAACAGCCCTGCTGTTCAGAGCCTCCGGTACACAGTTGCCGGGAAACGGCAACTCCTGAGACGGCTGCAAGCTCCACCGACAATTGTCTTGCAGGTGCACTCCAGTTTCGTCGGGCGGTTAAGGCCAGATGTCGGTCCTGCTGTGGGGTAGTTACTCTTGGTCGACCTGATACTGGCCTACGACTTACATCTCCTGTGTCTCGAAATCGTCTCCAAAGCCTGGAAATGACACTTAGTGGCACATTCAAGGATACGGCGACTTCGGTCTGTGTCTGGCCTGCTTCCAGGCGGCCGAGTATTCTACGCTGCAAAACCGGGTCCAAATGTCGTCGTTGTGCCATTGTGTTGTCACGTTCAACACGAGGCTACACTCCGCACACTATAACAGGGCAAACACGACTGAGGGAATATGGGACGCAGGCACTCACTGTGTTTACCTTGTGGTTACGCCGCTAGTTAAAGCAGGTAATACTCCTTTCCTATACAGAGCGAACACGTAAGGTTGGTAGGTGCATATGTCGTGCGATTTGCGGTCTATTTCCTGTTGCCCTGCTTATTCGTTACTTATGCTTAGTTTTTGGACACTAGTGTAGTTTGTGTATTTGTAGTTGTGGCTGTGATTTAGAAGGAGGTGACCGCTGTCTTAGTATTTAATATATATATGATATTTTCATTCGGGCATTCGCCTGCAGGAGATATGGAGAGACCACGGATAGCCACTTTCAGGATGGCTGTGATAGGAATTTAGCAAACCTCTTCTCAGTTCTGCATCACAAGGGCGGGTGAAACAGACAAACAGAAGACTCTTGTACGACTATCACCCATGTGAATTCGCACTTCCTCACCTACTGTACATCTACAGGATGAGTGTCTTGTTGGAGTAGTGCTTCCCGGGTGCTGTCGGTCAGCCAGGCAGGGGCGCGAGTGGCAGCCGCGTCGTTACCCAAGCTATAGTTCATCTACTGAAAGTTTGCACTTTTTTTTACAGCTAGGGTTGCCAACCTTCATAAGGAAAGACTCAATTTATAACTGTAGTCCAAAACAAATATATACATGTTTTATTCGCATGTAAGTTTTTTCAGGTTATTTTTTCGCCTGTCCCAGTAATTGTGAATATATTGGCGACATATTCTGTCGGCCGGACTGAAAAGTTGCATTATCAAACTGAACTACCACGTGCTCGTGCTCTTAGTCCGCGTGATGGTAAACACCCACGCAACTCCACCATCACAATCTCTCCACCCTTGCACACACACACAGACAAAGAAATTCTGAAGTAGGCCTAAGACATGGTTTAGGTGAATAACTTGCCCGTTCTTGGCTTGTGGGTGGAGGCTTTGTAAGAAGTGAATGATTTATTGCTGTCGCGCTTACGTCAATGCAGGTGTGGTGTGGATTGATGGGTGATAGCTGCTTCATCCAACTTGCGAAGTCATCGGACGCTGGACATATACTGTATTATCACATTATCTTAGCGAGGGAGTGCTTTTCTTAATCCTCTCTCAGGACTGTTTTGATAATTTGCAGCGTACTTTTATATCAGACATCCTACTGCTTACATACGAATCGTTATGCCATTTTACTCCAATAGGTTTGACGTCAACCCGTAACAAACAGAAAAAAATTGAAACTCAGGATATGTTTGGTCATTGCGCACATCATCCGGGATAGATACAACGTTTCAGCCGAAAATTCAAAATGTTGAGAGATAAAACTAAATTTATTTGCATAGATAACTAGCTGGACCCGGCTTGCGTTGGAATGCCAATCAAAGACAGAAAGAAAGAGAGAAAGAAAGAAAGAAAGAAAGAAAGAAAGAAAGGGTGTGTCAAGCGCTATTTGTATTTGTTTCATTCTGTCAAGCATGCGCAGTCATTCAAAGAAGACATTAAACTGCCGTTAAAATGTATGAAATACTCTCATCTGTTGAAACGACTAACCCGCCACCTATTGTGAAATGAATTTACTTTTTCAGAAATTTTTGCTTGTAACTTTAACATAAAGATCGTTTGTTGTAACGATTCACGTGGCAAAGTGCATTTCTTGAAACGAATTTCGCGCCACCTATTGTAAAATGGATTTACAGTAGGGGGGGGGGGGGGGGGAGTGACGGGTTCTGCCCCCCCCCCCCCCCCAACCACTACTCCCAGTGCGAGCCGATAACTCCCGAACCCGTGGTCGGAGATTCACGAATGAGGTGTCGTTGGACTCGAGCTGACGGGGGCTTTGCTATGGACCACTCGTTATATTAAAAAAAAATAAAAATTTGTTTTTAAAAGTAGGCGATAGTTTGAAAATCAAACATGATAGAACGTTGTGCTATAGTTGAAACCAATGGTCTCTATGACATTCATTTTTTATAATAAAACTTTTTATTTTTTTGAGATTTTTTGAAAACACTTAAATTTTGAAATTTTTATATTTTGGAAACTAAAGAGTTTACAAAAAAAAATGTTTGACATAAATGAATGGCCCTGACCCCCTCTACCCGAACAATAAATTCCAAGCTCCCACTTTTGCTTTCACATTTGTTCTCACTTTTTGCTCCCATACTTGCTCTTATTACCAAGTTTTCTTTACTAGAGCTTAGTCTATAATTTTATTAATGCTGCCAATGGCCATGTATATTTCTTTTCAGGACGGGTCGGGGAAGGGATTATGAAAGGAAATCGGCCGTGGACCTATTGAAAGGAACCGTCCCGGCATTTGCCTGGTAGTGAAAATGGGAAACCACGAAAACCATTTTCAGGACGGCCGAGGTGGGAATCGAACCCACGCTCTCCCGATGCCAGCGAGACACGAGATAGCGCGTTAGCGCTCTCGGCCACCGTGGCCAGTATGCTTGACAGTTGATATGGAAGTATCAGTGACTAGGTATGGTAAGCCTCATGCATTCTATAAAGGATATTCATATATTGTGAAACGAACCAATAAAAATAAACCAAATGGAACTGTTATTTGGCGTTGTTCTAAACAACGTTCAAAACAATGTCGCAGTGAGCTAAAAAGTAAAAATAGTGAGGTTTTAAGTGTCAGTGATCATCAATGTAGTGTACTACATGGAACATTGTTGCTGTCAACAGAAAATCATAAAAATGCTAAAAAGCAAGTGCTACAAAACAATACTACTACTGAAAATAATTCAATGTTCAAAAAACCGTTAACATTATCAAAAGCCACGCAGACTCTACATGAGGACACTGTAAAGGAAGAGGAAGAGGAAGAGGAACAGGAACAGGAACAGGAAGAGGAACAAGAATATTTAACTGGTTTTAGTTATGTTGAGGATAATGTTGAGGATAATTATAGTGATTATAATAATAGTGATATAGATTATGCTGCTTATGATTATGATAGTGATAATGATACGAAACAAGACAATAACGTTTTCATGCCTATTGTTCACCGTGGAAGAAAAAAGATCTACAACAAGCTTTGTTTTTAAAACTATAACACACTATCGTAAAGGCAAAGACTTGTATTAAGTGTGCATTTTATTGTCATAATCATGTATACTCTGCAATGTTAAATATTCTGACTTCTGTAGAAAATAAAACAATATTGTACCATTATTTTCATTTATTTATAAACTTTATATACATTTTTTTGTTTCATCATAATATTTTTAAAGACAATACTAAAAAATAAAATGTTTTTATTCTATATACATATCTTTTTCTTTCAGTCTATTGTCATGACTTATATTTTTACATTATTATTTCACATTTGTTTTTTTAATTTAATTAAAACGGACCATGCACCTATTGTTTTTAAAACCTTCATAAATTAAGTGTACAGGTTGCACAGCATTATTCACTTCATCAAAAACACTCTCCTACATATCATTAAACCGTGTAGGCAGAAATGTCTCAAAGTTTTCACATTCACAAAGTACACGATCACCATATGCTGTAATCAATTTCCGAATCTTGATAATGCGGAATGGAATATGTGTTGGCAATTCGCTGAGCTTCTTTGTCTCTAAGCCACATGCTTGCCCAACAGCATTCAAAACATTCATTGTAGTAGTATATAAACAAAAGAAAATCATATCTATTACACTCTAAAACAGCTTTAATAATATTGTGCAATTAGGTATTTTGCACTATGCATGGCTAATAAATTATACTAGTTATGCAAGAAATGCCCTAACTGTAGCAGATACTACTTTTCTGCATATAGCCCAAGTGCTAAGTTCTAATGCACACTTGACACAAGCTATGATGTGTCCACAAGACAAAAATACATCACCTAGTTCATCTTGATAACAAATTTTACATAATTGTTGGTCACACTTTAGTATCTGTTCGTGAGACAAGTCTTTTTTATTTCAGCTCATGTATTTGCTCTGCGTTTTCTAACTCTAAAGGCACTTTTATGTCTTGTGCTGCAATCACGTTTTCCTTCCGAATAGTGTTCACAAATTCCTGACCTTTAAGCAACACCATGTACTTACAGTTAGGTAACCAACGAGCGTGTTGCACAAAAGGGTCATCAGTCATTTGCCAATCCATTAAAGCAAATCCACAATAAAACATATTGTTTTATCCCCTTCATCAGTATAAAAAAATCCAGCTTCATTTAGCTGTTTGGTAAGGTGTTTTAATATTAATGGCCAAACATTTTTATAAGATTCTAAACGTTTTTCAACAGAGCTGTACTCTGGGTGTGCTAGTGCATTTGTCTTGCAAACTCCCAATTTTTCAAAAGCACATGCGAATTCAACACAGTCTATGGCATATGGACCACATATATCGACACTACCGTTGTTGGCTGGTAATACATCATTATTATTATTATTTATTTGTGATTCAGCACCGTAAGCAGCGGCCAATGGCCTTGTGGTTCGGTAAAATGGATACACGGGTATGTTTCCCACTTGTTTTCCAAGCATGTAAAGACAACAAGGAGACCATCGCAAATGGTCTCTAAAGGGATAATCCCCTTCTTCCCAGTGTGAAAGTTCAATACGACAAAACACACAGCGCACCACATCTTCTCGGTTCAAGTAAAAAAAAACGGCTTTTGCAAGTTTATGTGTCGACAAAAAGCCTACAGGCCAGGATTCAAATGTTAACCAACGATCATGTTCTGATTTTAAATTTAACCCGCGTGGTAAACCAACTTGCTCACTTGTTGTATTTGGTACTAACGCCATGTGTTATAATAAACCTTTTTCTATTGCAAGTTATTAACGTTGCACAAGAGCACAGAGTACTTTAAAGCATAATGTACGCTTGTTCACTGCCTGTTCACTACGTTAACGGCGCATGACCACACCTAAAAAAAAAATCACTCAATCAATCAATCAATCAATCAATCAATACTTGTAATTAAACTTTAACGTTAATTGGCATTAATATATCAAAATACCATTTAAATAAACTGTATGTTGGCACTAACAGTAACCCATGCACTTATTTTCTTTTTATAAAGCTTTAGTCACATACATCCCCCTTTAACCAATATATAAACAAAAATGAATGTCATGTCAGTTTGTTCAGATTATCTTGTTCAAACCTGTGGATATTTGTTGAGTCCATAGGGAACCACCCATAAATTTAATTTAATTTTGTTTTGTTTTTAGAAAATCCAATATGGACTTGTACTTTTCCCAGTCAACAACCAATATAGTCTTGTACCGTTTGTCAATACATGGCCATTATTCAAGAAAGCAATCATTGTACCAGTCATGTACAGGTAATGAATATTTTTTTGTCTATGGTTTTTCATAAGTGGTAAAAATGGAATAGCATTTTTAAGTTAGACTATCCTGAGTTTTCAATAGTTCACTGCCTGGAAACAATGGTTTCACTCTACTGCGTCTTGCGTTTTTAGCAACTGCTACGGTGGTAAGGCTTTTCTTTCCAAGTTTCTAAAAATAAATAAAATAAACCGCTATATATTGTGCCCTTTTAGCAAGAAATATGCCAATCACAGTATACCAGCGTAGCTCAATTCGGAATTTTCGGGGCAGCGGTAAGTTCCCCCACTCTGTGACTCACATATTTTGGATTAATTAGAGGATACACTTGCAAAAATAACAACAAAATCAACTCCTATTTAAACACATTTAATTAATAAAATTAATGGCGCTACAAACATTTTAACAATTTAATTACTGACCCATAATCATCTACTTGTTCCAAATGAACAAGGAATCACAAATATAATAAAACAAATATTGTATTTAAAACATGTGGTTTCCACATAAACCAACAATTCCTACTTAGTCTTACTTCCATAAAGCATTAACTGTAAGTTTTATATAACTCCGAGCTCTTTTGGCTCCATGCTTTACATAATAATGGTGTCATTCTTGTACACCTCAAATACTACCCTTTATATTTCTTAATTCTCAAAAACAAATTTATAATTACATTTAAAATTTATGTTAATTATCTAACTCAATATTTTGGGCATGTCCACACATTCAGTTGTTATCATCTCTCTTTATTTTCACAAATATATTAAGGTAATCAGGAAATCAATTGTGTACTCCAGAGCGTGAAGATACTTGACACAGTCACAAAACTATAGTTACTCCCGAAACTTAGTTGCCTTCAATTAACTCGTGGAATCCTACGTCCATACATCATTACAATAGGGATTGTTATTCATCTCTTATATTTTATAAGACCATTATCATATAAGAAACTACGATCTGAACAGGCAAACGAAAATATCAATCGACAAGGACCTCGGTTCAACGCCCGGGTCGTTAACCACTTTAAACACTCCTGGTGTATTCATTTCTCTTTACAACATCATACGAGACGGTTTCTGGCCACTCTCACTCTAAGAAAGCTAGACCCTTCTACTTGGGCGCGATTTATGACACGGAGGGTGACGGCGACTCCCTGTCTAACCCACGTTAGTAGCTTATTTCCAAGGCTTTCAAAACAAACCTTCACATTATATTCAGTTCTGGGGAGAGACCGGCTTTTACATGTACCGTACTCATTCAAACAACTATTCTTTGGTTCATAGACCACTTTCGTAACCTTGGCATTTATTAATTATGAGAGGGTCCTCATTGATTGGGAAGATTAATACACATTCGACAACGAAGAATTTAAGGAGCTTTTATCATTAGAAGATTCTGCGTTCGAATCTCTTCACTTGCCTCGGGAACCATTCCCCTACAGAGGACTTATACAAAATGCGATTTAAAGTCGGCCGTGGCCCATATGACATACGCTCAATAATACCATATATTAGCTCCCTTTCAAATACATACACAATGCCTCGTGATACTACGTCACAAATAGAGGACTTATACAATTATCAATTCACTGCAATCAACTACCCTCCATAAGTAATTTACCAAGTATTTAACCTCTACGCGTTCCTAGCGTGACATTTTAATATTATTTGCGCTCTTTTGCGCTATGCATTATTTTAAGCCGAAATGTCTTCCCAAGAACTGATAAATCTCATTAGTAACAATTCATATTATTTTAATTCTTATATTAATCTTTTCCGTTGCCGATAAATCGCTCCCTTTTAAAATATTCCCTTGAACATCATATCTTACACATACATTAAGGCTTTAGCGCCCTTATGTTCACATCAATTTATTTGATCTTTATTTAATATTTCCATATTTAGTTATTATTATTATCTTTATTCTTTACACAAGCTCAAAAGCTATTTCTTTCATATTTCAACTTTACTTTATTTGAATATCTTTCATGATAATTACTGATATTTCGCTTGCTCTTATGACATTTGTTAAATACATTAACATTTTACTCACTTATTTCCTCTACGGGATTTATTCTTTACATAATTATTGATAATTTCTCAATTTTTTTATTATTGTTCAGACCGCGTTCTTGCTTATTCAGTATTTATTTATTAAAACACATCCCTTTTACTCAAAAACTCCGGTGGATTTGTACACAGCTAATTCCTGACACCAAAATAGAATGAAATTCAGTACTCACATGTTTTTAAGATCGTCCCATGATCTTTTATTCTTGTGCGGTGCTTCATTTTGGGCCCACTTTGAACTTTTTACTCCATATTACAGGAATTCATCTTATGTATAAACACTTTTTGACATATAATTAAGACACTTAACATTGACGACATTTTTATACACTGATGTGTCCCTTTTGAACACATAATAAACACTAAAAATATTAATTTAACACACAATCTTGATAAATTTACACTTCACAATTCTTGATCACTAGGCCGTATTTCTGAGCCTATCACACGTGACCTTCTTAATTTCCCGTTTCCAAGGGTGAAATTTATTCGATGTCGGCTTCCTATCCTGCAGAATACGAAAGTCTCGAAACATCTACTGTTCCCTGGAATCCAAATTCTTCTACTCCTATCCTGGATGACCGGCTATTTATCTAGCTTGAACGGCTTCTTTGTAGATCTGTTTATCGATCCTAGCGAAAGTCTATTCGGATCGAGGTCTCCTCAATGACCTATAGATTTAGTTTATAGCAGCTAGTACTTCTCGATTCTAGTACTTTTAGAATAGTTCGCCTGCTTTCTGGAGATAATGTTTATAGTCTCCTATCTTCTTTATTTGATCGGTTCTAGCACTCCTACGTTTCTGATGTACGTTCCGAACCTTATTCTGTTCTTCCCTTTGTGGGTTCTTTAATTTAGATGACAGTTTATCTTTCTGGTACGGTACTTCCGTACGTTATGATCTATTCGTTCGTCTATTTAACGACCTATCGCCTTTAAGTCCGACGTTCGCGGCCTGCTCTGACTATATCTTACGAACTTTCACTATAACTTGTATACAGTCGGGCCTAAATCCTGTAACTAGGATTTTCCTACTCTTTCAATACGGCGATACTTTAAATTTCTTCTTGACCACTCCTTATGGAGGCAAGCAAGTCGTTAATACTGCGACGCCTATGGCTATCGGATATACTTCTGCGGTATAACACAGCGTTTCTCCCCTCAAGGAGTACTAGTAACTGTCTTCGGTGTTTGATGTAGCCTAGTGACGTGCCCTCAGGCCGTTTGAAACTGCATGTGCTGATGATCCAGCGTCACGTCCCCCTGGACGGATTTGTACTGCGTGATGCGTGATTATACCCCTCACGGGCTGTTCGAGACTGCATTCAATGATGATCGTGACACAGTGTCATGCCCGCAGGCTGACAATAACTGCATGATTGGCTTGGTGAAGCCCGAAGCTTTATACTATTTCACTACAAAAAAATAAGACTCTAGCCTTTTCTGTGGTCAACTTCTAAAATAATGGTGCCACAAATATAAAAATTATACCTTCCGAAAGCTCGTCTTCTCAATGTCAAATAATCTCATTGCACCTAAGAATCGATCGTGCAATTCGGAGATATTAATTAATTTCTCGTCCTCAGATGTGTGGGTGTTGCATTTCTTTTGCTTTCTCCCCTCCACACAGGCTTCGGTAATTCCCCAATGACGTCGTCTTGCGTTAGCAGTTTTCTCCTGCGCAATTATTAAATGGTTTCTCTTTACTGAAAAATCTCTCATTCAAAATGATTCACTGTACTGTACTTGTTTACTCATTATTATACTTGTAAATGGGTTAAATTTAATTATTCCTCTTCTGGCGCATAAGCGGTGTTGTCATTTTCCAGCAACGTCAGCTTGAATTCCGATTCAGGCCTCCTTGTCTAATCCTGGGAAATTTCCACTCGGTTATTAATACTCGTGACTCGCTCCCTTCAGAATGTCAAGAGGGATGATATCATCCTCTCGAACACCTGGTCCTCGTTGGTTGCACAACCTTATACTGGCCTCCTAGCTTGATCTTTCTTTAAGTTACATTAGAAACTGTACGTTTCTTTGATTTCTTCCTCAAATGCATGGATTCGCACTCCTTGGACCCTATAGCATATGGGTTCATCTCACCCTTCCTTAGGATAAATAAATTTTCGGAAAATTTTTTTAGGAAATTTATTTTAATTAATTTTATCTTCTTATTTCATCGAATCCATCATAACGTCATCCGTATTTACTGTTATTTTATTTCCTTAAAGTTCCTTCCACTAATTGTGTAGGTTGGGTATGCTCTATCTTTACCCTTTCTTTCTCCTTTATTACATTAAAATTTTCTTTTTCAAAAAAATCAATTACTTCTTTAAAGTTCTTTTCCTCTCTGGTCTGTGTTTAGGTTGGGTCTTCAAAAGTTCCCATTCATTCATTTATTCCCCTAGCGGACGTCTCCACTCAGGGCCATAAATTTCTTGTCACGTTCGGTGTTTACAACTCTCCCCTCGTCTGGTGCGCGCTCATCCAAACTCGAGTCAACAGTTGGTCTCTTTCTTCTTTTCTCAGGACAGACTTCTAGTCGGTCTGTTCGTTATTCATTATATATTTTCAACTTAATGACTTTATGTTAATTATCTTGCGGGTGCAATTAGCTTTACCCGTAACTTAATTCATTACAGTTCTCAGACTTCAAGTCTGTTACACTTCATTTGATTTTTAAGAGCTCAGTCTGACCTCACCTGACTCTTTCTGGTTCTCTTCCCCCTTCCTTATCTCTCTTTGAGATGGTATTTCAACAAATATTATTACTTATTTCTCTTATTCTTTGACGGTTGCAAATGGCTTTACCCGTTTGTTCATGATGGAATAATCCTTTTCCTTCACCTCGTATCGAGATGGCATTTCCAAAGAGTATTTCTTTTTTCGACTCTTCCAGTTCTTTAGGTCTTTCAGATCCCCTTCTTTTCTCTTCTTTTTATCGCTCCCTTTCTTTTTACGGAGCTTCCAGCTGAAGTATGCCTGGGCATCCTCTTTCTCTAAGGCATCGTTTGTTATTCCTCCTCCTTTCATTGTTTCCATGGGGTATCCTTTTCCTGGTACACCAACTATCAATGGCGGTCTTCCTCTTTCTTGATTTTCTTCAGAGACGTCTCCTCTCATTTTTTCATTGCCCCCAACAATCTCATCTTTTTCTTTTAGGGTTTCTTGGCTCTTATTAGCATCTTTCTCCATTTCTCTAGTCTTTCTTTGGCAATCTTGACATTTAATCATTAATTCGAGGATCTGGGCTTTCAATTTTTCCTCTTCTTCCTTTAATGCCCTTTTATGTTCCTTGTCCTGCATTTCTTCGAGGTTTTCCTTTTCCCTTTCCGTGAAATTTTGAACCTCTGTTTCCATCGGTGCTTCGTTGATATTTTCTATATTTATTTCATTTAATTTCTCTATTTCTTCTGGAATTATTATTTCCGTTTCTTCAACTATCAATTCCTTTGTTTTCTCCTGTTCCGAGATTATATCTTGCTCTTCCAGCTCAACTTTTTCATCCAAATGAGTCTCTTCAGTTTGCAGCTCATTTTCATTTTGGCTGTCCTCCTGGTCTGGACTTACTATTTCTTCCTGAATCTCCATGTCTTCTTCAGGATTTCTATTTCTTGTTCGACTTCTCTAATCTCAATTTTGGGCTGTTCTGGCACCGTGACTTCTTTTTCTTCTTCAATTTCGGCTTGTTATTCAACTTCCTTCTGGACAACTGTTTCATTTATGACTGGGATAGCCATTTCTTTTGCTTTGAGGTCCTCTGCTAATATGTATTCCTCATATTTCTTCTGAGTAGCCTCTAATATTTCTTCGTATTCCGAAATCTTAACTTTCCTCAATTCAGCTAACTCCTGAATAGTTATTATTCCATTTTCATCATACATGCTCGTTCTGAAGCATCGCATCTTCTCCCATTCTTCTTTCATATAATCCTTTTGTTCTTGCACATAATTACTTTCATTTGGGTCTGGATAAAAGGTATTCCACCAAATCTTATCCCATTCTCTTCTCATATCCCATACCTGCTCCATTATCTCACTTATTTCCTTCCTGAAACTTCTTATCTGTTCCCACGGAGCTAGTTCAACTTTTCCTTCTTTCTCCATACGTTTCGCAAATTCCCTCTTCGTTTCTCTTAACGACCATTTAACATTAGGAATTTCTTTGTACAATTCCTCTAATTCCTGATTGGATATCTTATAGTTATTTATACTGGCCCTCTTACGAAGTTTGTCTATCTCCTCCATTTTTTTCGAGATCCTATTTCTTTGTTCCTCAATTCCTCCTTTTATTCTTAATTCACGACCTTTTAAATTCCAAAGTTCATTCTTCATCCTATAATGCTCGTCTCGTATTTCTACAATTATATCCAAGAATTCTTTTATTTCATCCCATTTCGCCATTTCTACCTTTTCCTGATCCTGAACGTCAGTACTATCGCTCTTTTCCCCTTCGTTTTCTGAGCCTACCTGAACCGGCATTACTACGTGGGACTTAGAATTACCTTCATCATTATCATTATCTGTATTAATTACATTTTCCCTTGGAATCGGTGTACAATTTTCTTTTTCCATTTGGAGCTCTAAATGCTCAACATTTACCCTTTTGTCTGCAGACATGTTACCCTCTCTTCGTGTAACTATGTCTCCAGGTGCACGCATGCTTTCTACAGAAACATTTATAATTTCTTTACTTGGGTACTCTTTCTCACCTGTAGTTTTACCTTTATCTGGGCTCTCGGCCCTTACATTCTCAGAGAGCCTCCGCCTCTCTTCACTTAACAACATCATATTAAAATACAGTGGGCCACTAATGCCACCACACTAGTACATGTTTGAGAGATGATACTCTGAATCAGTGTGTCCCAATTTCTTTAAAAATTTTACTTTGGTACGGGTATTCACTTACAACGTACCCTTTTATTACTTTTATTCAATTTCATAAACCTTTATGGAAGTATTTAAAATTCAAAATTTCGAAAAACCATTTTTTCAAAAAATGAAAATTTTGATTTTTCGAGAAAAACTCGGGTTTTCCCTAGGAAAACTCAGCCCTGCGTACTGGGCGCCATGAAAATAGATGATTAGGTGTATGATAAAATCATACAGGCCCCACGTTGGAAAACGCTTTAACAATTTAATGCTAAAGGCCCCACGTTGGGCGCCAAAAAATGTTTGCTAGGGGGTTGATAATATAATACAGGGCTGCTCGGTATGAGTTTCTAGGGACCCATGCGGTCAGTTAATATTTTACGTTGTAGCTACACCTATCCTTACTTTACTTTACATGAAATGACCGTCTTAAGTGTTCCTCTAGTTATTAATCCAGCACATTACTTATACGACCCCCATGTGCCCTTTTAGCAAGAAATATGCCAATCACAGTATACCAGCGTAGCTCAATTCGGAATTTTCGGGGCAGCGGTAAGTTCCCCCACTCTGTGACTCACATATTTTGGATTAATTAGAGGATACACTTGCAAAAATAACAACAAAATCAACTCCTATTTAAACACATTTAATTAATAAAATTAATGGCGCTACAAACATTTTAACAATTTAATTACTGACCCATAATCATCTACTTGTTCCAAATGAACAAGGAATCACAAATATAATAAAACAAATATTGTATTTAAAACATGTGGTTTCCACATAAACCAACAATTCCTACTTAGTCTTACTTCCATAAAGCATTAACTGTAAGTTTTATATAACTCCGAGCTCTTTTGGCTCCATGCATTACATAATAATGGTGTCATTCTTGTACACCTCAAATACTACCCTTTATATTTCTTAATTCTCAAAAACAAATTTATAATTACATTTAAAATTTATGTTAATTATCTAACTCAATATTTTGGGCATGTCCACACATTCAGTTGTTATCATCTCTCTTTATTTTCACAAATATATTAAGGTAATCAGGAAATCAATTGTGTACTCCAGAGCGTGAAGATACTTGACACAGTCACAAAACTATAGTTACTCCCGAAACTTAGTTGCCTTCAATTAACTCGTGGAATCCTACGTCCATACATCATTACAATAGGGATTGTTATTCATCTCTTATATTTTATAAGACCATTATCATATAAGAAACTACGATCTGAACAGGCAAACGAAAATATCAATCTACAAGGACCTCGGTTCAACGCCCGGGTCGTTAACCACTTTAAACACTCCTGGTGTATTCATTTCTCTTTACAACATCTTACGAGACGGTTTCTGGCCACTCTCACTCTAAGAAAGCTAGACCCTTCTACTTGGGCGCGATTTATGACACGGAGGGTGACGGCGACTCCCTGTCTAACCCACGTTAGTAGCTTATTTCCAAGGCTTTCAAAACAAACCTTCACATTATATTCAGTTCTGGGGAGAGACCGGCTTTTACATGTACCGTACTCATTCAAACAACTATTCTTTGTTTCATAGACCACTTTCGTAACCTTGGCATTTATTAATTATGAGAGGGTCCTCATTGATTGGGAAGATTAATACACATTCGACAACGAAGAATTTAAGGAGCTTTTATCATTAGAAGATTCTGCGTTCGAATCTCTTCACTTGCCTCGGGAACCATTCCCTTACAGAGGACTTATACAAAATGCGATTTAAAGTCGGCCGTGGCCCATATGACATACGCTCAATAATACCATATATTAGCTCCCTTTCAAATACATACACAATGCCTCGTGATACTACGTCACAAATAGAGGACTTATACAATTATCAATTCACTGCAATCAACTACCCTCCATAAGTAATTTACCAAGTATTTAACCTCTACGCGTTCCTAGCGTGACATATTAATATTATTTGCGCTCTTTTGCGCTATGCAATATTTTAAGCCGAAATGTCTTCCCAAGAACTGATAAATCTCATTAGTAACAATTCATATTATTTTAATTCTTATATTAATCTTTTCCGTTGCCGGTAAATCGCTCCCTTTTAAAATATTCCCTTGCACATCATATCTTACACATACATTAAGGCTTTAGCGCCCTTATGTTCACATCAATTTATTTGATCTTTATTTAATATTTCCATATTTAGTTATTATTATTATCTTTATTCTTTACACAAGCTCAAAAGCTATTTCTTTCATATTTCAACTTTACTTTATTTGAATATCTTTCATGATAATTACTGATATTTCGCTTGCTCTTATGACATTTGTTAAATACATTAACATTTTACTCACTTATTTCCTCTACGGGATTTATTCTTTACATAATTATTGATAATTTCTCAATTTTTTTATTATTGTTCAGACCGCGTTCTTGCTTATTCAGTATTTATTTATTAAAACACATCCCTTTTACTCAAAAACTCCGGTGGATTTGTACACAGCTAATTCCTGACACCAAAATAGAATGAAATTCAGTACTCACATGTTTTTAAGATCGTCCCATGATCTTTTATTCTTGTGCGGTGCTTCATTTTGGGCCCACTTTGAACTTTTTACTCCATATTAAAGGAATTCATCTTATGTATAAACACTTTTTGACATATAATTAAGACACTTAACATTGACGACATTTTTATACACTGATGTGTCCCTTTTGAACACATAATAAACACTAAAAATATTAATTTAACAAACAATCTTGATAAATTTACACTTCACAATTCTTGATCACTAGGCCATATTTCTGAGCCTATCACACGTGACCTTCTTAATTTCCCGTTTCCAAGGGTGAAATTTATTCGATGTCGGCTTCCTATCCTGCAGAATACGAAAGTCTCGAAACATCTACTGTTCCCTGGAATCCAAATTCTTCTACTCCTATCCTGGATGACCGGCTATTTATCTAGCTTGAACGGCTTCTTTGTAGATCTGTTTATCGATCCTAGCGAAAGTCTATTCGGATCGAGGTCTCCTCAATGACCTATAGATTTAGTTTATAGCAGCTAGTACTTCTCGATTCTAGTACTTTTAGAATAGTTCGCCTGCTTTCTGGAGATAATGTTTATAGTCTCCTATCTTCTTTATTTGATCGGTTCTAGCACTCCTACGTTTCTGATGTACGTTCCGAACCTTATTCTGTTCTTCCCTTTGTGGGTTCTTTAATTTAGATGACAGTTTATCTTTCTGGTACGGTACCTCCGTACGTTATGATCTATTCGTTCGTCTATTTAACGACCTATCGCCTTTAAGTCCGACGTTCGCGGCCTGCTCTGACTATATCTTACGAACTTTCACTATAACTTGTATACAGTCGGGCCTAAATCCTGTAACTAGGATTTTCCTACTCTTTCAATACGGCGATACTTTAAATTTCTTCTTGACCACTCCTTATGGAGGCAAGCAAGTCGTTAATACTGCGACGCCTATGGCTATCGGATATACTTCTGCGGTATAACACAGCGTTTCTCCCCTCAAGGAGTACTAGTAACTGTCTTCGGTGTTTGATGTAGCCTAGTGACGTGCCCTCAGGCCGTTTGAAACTGCATGTGCTGATGATCCAGCGTCACGTCCCCCTGGACGGATTTGTACTGCGTGATGCGTGATTATACCCCTCACGGGCTGTTCGAGACTGCATTCAATGATGATCGTGACACAGTGTCATGCCCGCAGGCTGACAATAACTGCATGATTGGCTTGGTGAAGCCCGAAGCTTTATACTATTTCACTACAAAAAAATAAGACTCTAGCCTTTTCTGTGGTCAACTTCTAAAATAATGGTGCCACAAATATAAAAATTATACCTTCCGAAAGCTCGTCTTCTCAATGTCAAATAATCTCATTGCACCTAAGAATCGATCGTGCAATTCGGAGATATTAATTAATTTCTCGTCCTCAGATGTGTGGGTGTTGCATTTCTTTTGCTTTCTCCCCTCCACACAGGCTTCGGTAATTCCCCAATGACGTCGTCTTGCGTTAGCAGTTTTCTCCTGCGCAATTATTAAATGGTTTCTCTTTACTGAAAAATCTCTCATTCAAAATGATTCACTGTACTGTACTTGTTTACTCATTATTATACTTGTAAATGGGTTAAATTTAATTATTCCTCATCTGGCGCATAAGCGGTGTTGTCATTTTCCAGCAACGTCAGCTTGAATTCCGATTCAGGCCTCCTTGTCTAATCCTGGGAAATTTCCACTCGGTTATTAATACTCGTGACTCGCTCCCTTCAGAATGTCAAGAGGGATGATATCATCCTCTCGAACACCTGGTCCTCGTTGGTTGCACAACCTTATACTGGCCTCCTAGCTTGATCTTTCTTTAAGTTACATTAGAAACTGTACGTTTCTTTGATTTCTTCCTCAAATGCATGGATTCGCACTCCTTGGACCCTATAGCATATGGGTTCATCATACCTAAATTCAAGTTAATACAAGCATTTCATAAAATAAAATAATATCAAACAAAAAATAATTAAACAAGTTAGTTTAAAAAAATAATCTCACCTTCACTTGCACTGGCTTGTTACTGTTTCCTTCTAGTGGGCCCAAATGCGCAATGGTTTCTTGTATCTCTGACATGTAAGGTATACCGGTTACCTGCAAACAAATAAATAAATAAAAATCATTAATTACCTAATCAATAACTACAAATTTAAGGTTCATTAGCATGACATTATTAAAATAATCATTCATAGGTACTTACCAAAAAAAAAAAGGATTGTTCTTCCAAAGTTCAGTTCAGAGCTGTACTGTATACGTCCGTGTGCTAAAATGGCAAGTGCATCACTAACGCAATCGTTATCAGTTAGCCTAGCAACAGAGAGAGTTGCATTTTCCCAGCGTTTTGACCTTGAAATGTTGTCTCTCTCACACGTGTTCCCACGCCTCTTCACATTCCTCAATCTGAATAAGATTCGTGTACCTTATAGTAGTTTCATGTTTTTAATAAGGAACCAAAATGGCTGCCTCTTATACATCGGTAGTACGGCTGTTTAGGAACCAAAATGGCGGTCTCTCTGTTTAAACGCCAGACCTCCTAGTCTCTGCCAGGTCTGTTTAAACGACAGACCTGCTAGCCTCTACCAGCCAAGTAACATGACCCTTTACTTACTGCCCACGTAGACATTCTTGTGTTATCAGCAGTCGCTTTGACAAGGCCTGGTCAGGTCGTGGATTGAGTGCAAGCAAGCAACACAGTTCTTTAGTATTCAAAACGTGTGTGTCTTATTATTATTATTATTATTATTATTATTATTATTATTAAACATTTTACTGTAATAATACTAGGTAATTACTAGCAAGCGGACATCCTCAATACATGATCATGTTAACCACATACTTTTACCCTAAAACACATGACTTTACCCAGTTCAATATTTAGTTTATAACATTTTTGGCCAATGACCTTACCGTTTTTGCTCTTTGCGTACATGCACATGACTTGGTCGAGCAAATGTTATAGGTTTCCATATTCTAAAACCATTTACTGTGCCAGACAGCAGTCTCGCTTATTACCGTTTACTAGCATGTTAAAGATCCCCTTCAGGGGTAAAAAAAATCCTAGCACACTTAACACATTTTCAAATATTCGCCTCTATCCGTCATAGGAAATATCACAAAACCAACCGTCATAAGCTGCCCGGCATCCCACCAAAATAGCAATTCATTTCTTCCGGGCACGGTCACCGAGATCGCCAACGTCTAAGAAACACTTGGTCATATCCTACAACCGTCTGTTGTGTCAGAGAGCGATCTCACTCATCACCGTTAACTAAAACGTTAAATATCCACTTCAGGGGTAAAAATTCTTAGCATGCTTGTCACATTTCAAAATATTCGCCTTCATTCATTTCGTCATAGGAAAAAATATCAAAAAGCAGCCCCTCGTTTTGCCATACATCGCCCCCGTCGAAATAGCCATTTCCAGTATTCACCATGCTCAGTCATAGCCTCGTTGTAACATACGTCAAGCGCTACCGGCTCTCTGTCTACAAACACTCTTTTATTAAAAATAAAAAAAAATAAAAAATAAAAATGCATAGTTCTTGTCCTAGAGACTTGACATTTATTTTCTTGGTAGAGAGGGTAGGGATCTTTCATTTATCTCCTACAAACTTATTTGTAAACGTGTTAGTTTCCAAAATAGTAAAAATTCAAAATTTCAGTGTTTTCAAAAAGTCTCAAAAATAAAAAAGTATTGTTATAAAAAATAAAGGTCTTAGAGACGATTGGTTGAACTATTGAACAACGTTCTATCATGTTTGGTTTTCAAACTATCGCCTACTTTTAAAAACAAAAAAAATCTTTTTTTTCAATAACGAGTGGTCTATAGGAAAGAGGACGTCAGCTCGAGTCCAACGACACCTCATTTGTTAAAATCCGACCATCCGTTCGCCAATGATCACCAATGTTCGCGAGAAAGTAGGCTATCATTTATTTTTTCCTCCTACACCCTTGAAACTTGCTGTCCACCTAGAGGGCATACCCACCTTTCATTAAAGTCAAACAAACTTTTTTCCAATTCACCGTTTCCAAAATAGCGCCAATCCAAAAAACAAACATTTTCAATTTTTTTAAATACCAACACACATGCTTAGCCACGAGGACGTCATCCCAACGCCTCGTTCGTTAAAATCCGACCACGCCTTCGGGAGATATCGGCAAAATTTATATGAAAGTATGGGGATAAGTAGAACCTACAACCTAGCACTACTGCACAGTTTTACTCCTAGAGGCTTGGAATGTATTTTTCGGGTAGAGGGAGTCAGGGCCATTCATTTATGTCAAACTTAATTTTTTGTTAACTCTTTAGTTTCCAAAATATAAAAATTTCCAAATTTAAGCGTTTTCAAAAAATTTCAAAAAATAAAAAAGTTTTATTATAAAAAATAAAGGTCATAGAGACCATTCGTTTCAACTATGGCACAACGTTCTATCATGTTTGGTTTTCAAACTATCGCCTACTTTCAAAAACAAAAATTTTCAAAAAAAGATTAAAAGTATAACGAGTGGTCCATAGCAAAGCCCCTGTCAGCTCGAGTACAACGACACCTCATTCGTGAATATCCGATCACGGGTTTGGGAGTTATCGGCTCGCATTGGGGGTAGTGGTGGTGGTGGGGGGGGGGGGGAGGGGGGGCAGAAACCGTCACTCCCCCCTACTATTTACTAATTTAGAAACCTTCGCGGGAGACCGCACAACAACTCACCAAACTTTCACTGCATTCAGATGAATTGTAGCCTATTTGAACGCATATGAGTCTTTTTTGAATCGATTCGCGCGACATCGCCCATTTGTTGAAACTACTCATGCGGCACCTACTGTAAAATGGATTCACTAGTTAGGAAAGCTTCATGGGAGTGTGCACAATAACTCACCCAAGTTTCATCGCAATCGGATGGAAGGTAGGTTATATGAACGCATACGGGACAAACAAACAAATAAACTATCACGTAATATTCATTTTTATATACAGTACAGAGTGGTTTACCAGCCCCTTATTATTATGATTTATGAAACTCAACTAACATTACAATTCACCCGATGGTCGATATTGCTCTGCGCCCTTTCTGTGTGACAGCAATGGAATCTGAGCCATGAAGCTAGCAAAGGAAAATCGGCCGTAATCACTTCCGCGCAAAATACTAAGGTCCATTCCACGTACATGTGATTTTTGCTCATTGAAGATACACGTACATGTAATACAATCGAATTAATAGGTTACGCCACATGATCTGTAATAGTAGAAAGACTTTGACACGTATATTAACGTTCGAAGTGGAACGCCCATAGGTACTAGTAAACGTGTAGCGCATAATGTGTGAGTTTTCTTCGTGGCTGGGGCGGTTAAAGTTCGTTCTAACGTGGTATGTGAGACCGGGCAAATGGTGCTTTGAATCCAGCTGTAGGCAAACTTTTTTTGAACGACTACCCGTGCTCCATTTACAAAGTCACTTTTTAATTTTATTTTTATTTTTTAGTCGTTTACCCTCCAGGTTGGTGGAACCCACGGACTCAGCGAGGGAACTCACCACTACCGCCTCTACGGGCAGTGTCCTCGAGCTGGGAATATCGAATCGGAAGGGATACAACTGGTGAGGTAGGATTGGCACCTCGCCCAGGCGGCCTCACCTGCAAAGCGAACAGGGGCCGCATGAGGGAAGGTAAGGGATGGTGAGGATGGATAGGCAAGGAAGAGGGAAGGAGGCGGCCGTGGCCTTGAAGAAGGTACTATACCCGAAATACCTACCGTCAGCTTGTTGATATCCCTCGATGGTAGCTGGATTGCAGAACCTGAAAACCCCGACTAAAAACCTCCAGATTCCACTCAACAAGAGACGGGGATAAAGGGGCAGAAGGATCACCTAACTGAGGGAACGTCAAGAAAAACCATAGCAACAAAAGAAAAATCTAGCTCGATAGAACACAAGAACGAGAAAAAACATGATCTCCAAAGCGCGGAATTATACTGAAATGCCTGCAATGGTTTCCTTAACGTGACCTCCTATCGCAACTATAAAGTATCACTCTAAAAGAATTAAAATAGAATTCTCCAAAATTTATTCACAAAGGCATTATAGCAGAAATTGCTATAACAATATTACAAGAAATGAAAAGCAATTGCAGCTTCAACCGGAAGCTCAAATCACAGTGACCTGAATACAACTTCTAGTCATTACTAGACACACTGTATTCTCCATAAAAAAAATGAACACTCTTTAAGATAATACCCTACTATGGCACAAGCAATGCCTCAAAAGCCTTATTGAAAATTAATTCCGCATTTGGGTAGGTCATTACTAATCCTACAGCTAGCAATATCATTTATGTACAAAATCTACATTGAAATATATATATATATATTGAATGGCACACTCCAAGTGTGTTTTTCTTTTTATTTCGCAAGCCTCAGTTTAACATTCTTCCATTAGAATAAGATCATTAGTTTCCTTTAACTGATTCGGAAATGTTTAAATTGGTCCTTTCCAACCAGGTGACAAAGCTTAATAGAGGTAATCTATCACTTTAATAATTATTGCACTCACCAAAATAACTGATCAGGATAACTGTAAAACCCTCGTCAGCATGGTGATTAAATCCAGAATATTAAGGTTGACATCATTTAATACATGTTTTAATGTTTTACTTTGTAGTTTGCATGCTTCTAAGCAACAACAAAATGCTTGTAGTAAAACGCTGAATTAGACTTGAAAATAAGTCAACTTATATTTGACTACTCAATCATAATTATCATGGGTTAGTTTCCATGAAATATCTTAATGTTTATTTCATTCTCTTGCCGCCTTCACGCGGCTCTACTATTATTCATATGTACTCCCCTGAGTACTCTATTAAAAATTAATTTATTATAATCATACATATTTTAACGTAACTGGATCACCCTCATTGCTTAATGACGAATTTCATTCTCAGCCGATAATTGTTGTTACTACATCGTTGTTTAAATTTATACATAGTTTACATTAGTTTTCAATGATGTTGGTTGGATTTTCTCAATAACAAAATATCCTTTTAGAATTAATACCTATGCTATGAGAGATTGCAATAGCATCGACTTTCCTTAATCAGAATGTATTTATACATTTATTAAATTTGGGATATACGCTGGTTAAAAAAGTGAATGATGTTTCAGAGATATATTACAGTCAAATGACGACAATTAAAACAATGATAAATTCCATCGACCATGGATCTCAATTGTGCCTTCACGCGGGAGGCTAACGTGAATCCAAAAAAAAAACAAGTTAAATACAAATAAAGAGAAAGTTCATCAAGCCAACATTCGGTACATCCCTGCACGGATGAATTCGAGAAACAAAGTAATGTCTCTACACCATCGGACATGGTAATCATAACAATTAGCACAATTGTCTGGTTAGAAAACATTACCATCCTCTAACCTTCAACAACACAAAGAATGGTTCCTAACAAAAGCGAGAAATCGTACTCCTCTATATAAATATAAAATAAAACTTCAAAAAACTCATAACTTGCTATCAAAATCAGTCTTCTATTCATAAACCAATCACTCGGATGTATAATGTTCGAAGATGCAGTAGGAAAATGTAGCCCAACAAAAACACAATCTAACGATGCGAAGAATGTCACAAATTGACATAATAAAGAGCTCACCACGTTGATAAACTACACTGAATCACAAAATGCCTATCGATGTCCTCTTCACTACCCTAAGAAAGCTTCGTGAAATATTACTGAATTTAAGATGAAATCTACTTAAACATACTTAAATACAAGCTGAAAATGGGTTGCACTTCTTATGGAAGTCTAAAACTCGTCGATTGTGAAATCAGTCATGATTAAAATGTCATGCCTAAATTCCACAGTCCGACATACTACTCAAAAATTAATATGCTAAAAAATAATGGCGTAAATTAACATTGAAATATCTACACTTAGCTAAGAGAGACGAAGTTGTGTAAGCTGTACCTTGTTGATAGATGAATTTCCAAGAGCGAGCATTGATACGGCCTGCATATCACACCTTTTCCATATGTACCTGTAAATAGCACTCTCCAGGTCGTCGGGAATCGAACCAGGAAACACCTTCTCCAATCCGCACGTTCTTCCCGGTTCAGAAGGCTATTACCCATCCTGGGTAAATAGTCAGGAATCGCTACTTCACGTCTCCAACATCTTCCAGAGCACAGTTCGTTTCTCAGTAGTATCGCGTTATTCATATCGGGCCGAAATATTAATGAACGAAAGACGAATGACTGCCCATGCGAATAGCATTCAGGATTACGAATGAGGTAGACACAAGTGGTCACACAATCAGAATCAGTCATCACTGGGGCCATGGCGATAGTTCATTGAAATGTTCGATACAATGCCGGTCTAGTAGCGTTCATGCTGTTGCGTTTTTAGCCTGCCATTATAGACGAAAAGTACAGCACTAAAATTATTCCTCTTGACATCTTGATTAAGAATATGTCTGTTCGCAATGAGGAATAGTGTTTAGAGTTCAAACACATTGCTGCGCACTCGATGACAATGCATTGGAAACAGAGACTGCTTTTCAAAACGAGAGTTCACTGTGGTGACAGGCAGCTTGCTGTATTGAAATTACAGTTTCTAATACTGCTTTCCCTTGTAGCGGTATAGATTGCATCTCGTGAAAACGAACAGAATCCTTCGACACTGGCTCTGTATGCACTTAAAAGTGTTTGATATAAACCTCGCGTCACATTGCAATAACGAAACGCGTTCTCAAGCTTCACAAAGAGATATGTTCTCAAGCGCTCCGTAAAGTTATCTGTTCATAGCTGTCTGTGTGTCCATCCACCTAGCTTCACGCTACCCCCACTCAGACGTGACAGTATTCGAACTAACCTCTCATTGGTGGATGTAAATCATAATTTATAATGTCTCCGACAGATACTAAACATGTATAGATACCAAAATACACATTATGCTCTGTTCCAGGGTCTCGTATAATGTTGCAAATCTTGCATGTTATTCTCTTTTCTTCTTATTGCTGATAAAAATGTAATCCTGGTGACCGATCAATAAACTGGGACAATGGTCGCCATGTTGTAATCATATCCGCTTGGCTTCGTGCGTGCACGTCGGTACTCGGAAAATACCGTAAACGAGCAGCTGACTCCTGCTTCGGTTTGCAACTTGTGGATCGCGCCGATCTTCAACATATACTTCAAACTGCACTATACATCACAACAATATGAGTATAATGGTACAGTAGCATCCCGGCATTTGCCCTAAGACGAAGTGGGAAACCACGGAAAACCACTTCGAGGATGGTTGAGGGGGAATCGAACCCCCTCTACTCATTTGGGCCACCCGAAGCTGAGTAGACCCCGTTCCAGTCCTCGTACTGTACCCTTTTACCTACCAATACCTGTTGAATCCCTGGATAGCAGCTGGATCGTAGAACCTGAAAATGCCCCGGCTCTAAAGACCCCCCCCCAAGTTCTACCAACAGACACAGGGATAATAGGGCCACTCGAATACCTAACAGGATGTATTAAGACTGACCAAAGCTCAGAAAAAGAAAAGACTAGCTCAAAACACAAGAATTCTTCAAGAGGAAGAAAGAATCTCAAAGGTGTGGAAAACACTAAAATACCTAGCGATGGCCCCCTTAATACACCCTTCCATCACCTCTATAAAGCATCACGCAATAATTAAAACCAAGTAATAAAGGAGTTTATTGTAAGAATAAACAAGACAGAAAAATATCAATTTTGTCGATACCACGACCAATCAAAAAATCTCATTGATTATACTGGATTGTCTTTCAAAAAAAGGTTACCCATTATCTCAACTAAGGCATATTAATAATAATAATGATCAATCCCATATGGTAAGCATTTACAAAAAGAAAAATATTATAAGACTTGAATACATTAAATTAATTTCGGTTCCTTAACGGAAATAACATCTTATACAAAAAGATCCTGATTATAATTAATAATCCTACACGACATCTTCAGTAACATTATATGTTCTTGTTATTAAACGAAGAAATTCATATGGCATATTTACAGAATATAATTTACACAAAATTCCAGAATAATTTCAATTATTCTCTTCCCACTGACTTGATGTCACGACATTCCTTTCTGCTTAATATTGTTTCATTTCTAGTTTTAGGGTAATTCTGCCGAACAGTTAAGCTAAGCAAAAATTAATCATAAATTCAGCCTTAAATAGTTATCGGTTTCCTTATTAAACATACATCTTATGGCAAAATTGTTATATTAGTTTTACTGGAAATATTTAACCGGATATCCACTCAAGATTCTCAGTAATACTGCTCAGAAAAATATTAATCTTCACACAGGCATTTTCACGATAACAGCGATAAAGTTAACAATGACCAAATATTAACCATACTAGGTTAAAAACAACACCTCTCTGGGTTAAAACCCCAATCAATCTAATCCTGATTGGCACACCTGGCTCAATCCTCAACAAGAAAAATATGCTTTACAAAGCATTGCATCAATATACTTAAACACAAAGACATTACTCATAGTACATGCCTCTCTAAAGTCGAACATGCACCTATAATAGGAGCCTTACTGTTATAAATCCACAATTATGAAAATCAGCTGTTTATAGAAAAATCCTGAACTCATGTGCGAAAAAAATAATATGATTCTGTAACAGATTACGAATAAAGCCCAGTGGATTTCAGAAATATTCCACCTATCTTTAAAAACTTGCCTTACATTGATGTATTACATGATCCATAATTCTTAAACGTATGACTTATAGTAAGTCGTCCCTGGGATTATCCTCGCAAATTTGGATGTCGTTCAAATACCCTCTTAATAGAGAAAAACTATTGCACCAAAGGCAATGATATCAATTTAATCCAGTGTTAACTTCATAAAAAAAATATATAACACTCACCAACCACACAAACTGAGGTTGTAAAGCGATCTATAAAGATAAATTCAATCTCAAAATAAGATCTTCCCTGAATTTCCCGAACGCGAAAATGTCGATGGATTAGTCCTACAGCATAGATCTAGGTTAGCAACAAAGGCTAAGCGACTAATGACTCATTAGGCAATCCATTTCGAAAATCACGCTCAGGAAATACAAGTTAAATCTGTTATTAAATTGCAGAAAAAAAATATAGTCAAAGGACTCGAAGTAACATTTAGAATAACAAGATCCGAAAACTTCTTAATATCGTATTAAGAATACGAAAAGGAAAATTCCCCTCAAAGAATACGATGATCCAAGCGAAAGTGCTTAAAGAACAATACACTAGAATATGAAAAACTCAACCAAAGTTCTCAAAAGAAAATTGTGTTACTAAAATGTTCTTACACAAGAAAAACTGTAGATCTTCTTCCTACATTTGTTTCTCGACAAATAAGAATGAGCATATTAGTTTAAATACTGTAAAATACTACTGAAATTGTTAATTTATTCATCAAAATTACACAAAGGATGCACTCATTTTTATGAGTCAAAATCCTGGCATCATAGAAGGTCAGTTTCGAAATAAACATCGAACCTGCACTTTCTACTCAACCATTTAATCTACAAAATCAAACATGGCAATGTGTGGTAGTTCTAAATGTCCACGCTACGCTACTGTAACAAGTTGAAGTGATCTGTACCTTTGGCGAATCTAGATGAGGAAAAAAGGATATCGTTGGCCATACTAAGCTCCAGACCAACAGAAAACATGCTGGACTCCAACTGGGTTTCCACAGAACGAACCAAAGTCCTCCTAGGCTCGAACAACACCCGGTCGGTCGAAATAGTTCCAACATATCCTGGCGATATCTTCCCATACATATTCGAATACCGACGGACGGACCGCACACAGTTTATCAACTCGTCACGAAGCGAGGGAGAACTCGAACAGTCACTAAAAAGTTCCAATATATGAACGCAAGTGTGAACAAGTTCACAAGGGTCGACGCGGCCCCTTGCATCACGAGAGTCGCTTGCACACTTCATGCTAAATGAAAGTTGCTGCCAACATGTCCCCGCTGCACCCTGCTAATGCAGTATTCTTAAATCAATTTAGCCTACCATCGTAATGGATATAAGCTTCATATTGTTCCTTCCCTCTGCCACCTTGCTTGAGAATGTGCTCTTTTCAAAAAGTATAATCACTGTGAAGAGTGAATCAAGTCTAGGCTGCATTTCCACGACGGTTTATATGCAGAGTTTCGTGACACATGACAGCTGAGCTCGCGGTCGGGATTATGAAAGTATCCATCCGCATGGCCCGTTAGTTGCTGTAGATACACGGTCGCAAAGATAAACTATTACATGTTTAAGACCATGTCTGAGCCCTATTAAACACGTTTCTACTTCACGTAGAATGCTGAACGAACTAGCGTATACACTTCAGCACGGTCACACGTTTTTAAAACTCCCGTTAGCTGGCGACTTTACTTTCACTGTTTTCAGGCTCAAACCTGTACGCTGTCAGTTTCTATACTCATTGCTCTCTCCACGAGGTCGTCTTGGTCTCACATCCGCTCCCCCCACTCCTTCACACGTCACGACTCGATACAAAATATATCGCAGTCGAAACGTAATCAGCAGTGAGTTAACAGATCATCTTCTGTTCTTCATACTTTCTTAATAATAGCTTTCTGCCATGGAAATATACACACAGACGTATGTAGCTGCTTACATATAGCGCTAAATATGCTTTAATTTGTATTAATCACTCTCAGGTGAATCGATCGATATAGTGTTAGACACAGTCAATATGGTTATTATCGATGACCTTCGGGTTTCTCGTCGGAAACACGAGCTCTGCCGATCTCTTTCTTGATAGCATGGCTTTTGCTCGCTGTAGACCAGCTGTAATTATAGACTTCAGAGGCTAGTTAGGAAGTTACAGGGTGTTCCCAAAATACTGTAACCATGTCTGTACTTAAGACCTTTATGAATAATGGTGCATTTTCCCTTTGATACCTTAAATAAAAGTCTCCTCGACTTTTATTTACACCATTCCAGGTAATCTCGGCATATGTAGCATTATTCAGTCAACACTCAGACTATCTTCTGCACATATCTTTTCAGGTTTTTTGCATTGAAACGACCTATCATTTCTCTTCCATTTAGGCTTACTACCTCATAACAATTATTTCCGAACGACCTAGCGATCTTATAGGGTCCGTGGAAGACGTAGGAAAACTTGGTGAATTGCTTCTTAGCCACATCTGCTTTCGTCGGTTTCTTGACGAGAATCATCTCGCCTACTCTCATCGGTGGCCGATATCTTTTATTTCTGATTCGTTTATGCCGCTTCTCGGCAGCATCCATCAAGCTTTCTCTAGCTGAATTAATTCTTTCTTGGACTGTAGGCTCCCCGTCCTTAGGTAGAAATCTCACGATCTCTGTCCAGGCTCTTTCTGGCCTCTTATTATGGTGAACAACCATAGGTATGTCTGATAAGCTCTCATGGAATGTGGAATTCATGCATCTTTCCATGAGTGGGATGAACTTGACCCAGCTCGCATGATCCTCAGGACAGTAAATTCTCGCGAACTTGCTAATTTCTGCCATAACACGTTCTGAGACGTTGGATTCCGGATATCTAACGCTAGAAAACACGTGCTTGACACCAAGCCTAATCATGGCATTCTCAAATTCCATCGAAGTGAATTGAGCTCCATGATCCGATAGGAGAGTTACAGGTTTTCCCGCCTTAGAAAACACACTGTTTTCAAGACGGCTAAGGACTTGGGCTGTAGTGGCCCTCTGCATAGGATCGAGGGTCACGTATTTTGAGAATGCATCGATTGTGACTAGGAGAAACTGGTTTCCCCTAGCTCCCTTCGGGCAAGGACCGAAAATATCGCAAGCCATTAGCTCTCTCGGCCTTTCTGGAATAATGGCTCGAGGTCTCTCTTTTGATAACGCCGACGGGTATTTCCCTCGTTGGCACTCCTGGCATGATCTGATAATGGCTGCTATAGTGCCCCGCATCTTGGTCCAGGTGAATGTTTCCAATAACGTTCTAAACGTTTTGTCGACACCCCCATGGCCAATGGTGCAGTGAGCTAACCACACCAACCCATTTATCAGTTAAGGAGGGACTACAATTCTAATTTTCGTCCTCTCTCGGTCAATGTATTTACAAACGACGTCATCACACACCAGGAATTTCTCAGATCGCTTCCTAGTCTGCTCGTAGTCAAGATCGGTATGGTCCATTGCACCTCTCAAAAACCTGTACATATGTCTAGTTGGGGTGTGTCTCTTCTGTGACACCGCTATCTTCTTTAGCTTCTCCAGGGTGAGTTCGTGTTCCCTCTCCAACTGTACAGTGTTAATCTTGATCTTACTAACTGGATTTCTTGAGAGTGCATCCGCGAGCAGATTATCCTTTCCAGGCTGATGCACGATGGTGGCATTGAACTGCTGGAGAAACAATGTCCACCTCGTCAATCTGTCACTGGAAAGATCAGTTTGCATCATAAACTGAAGCGCTCTATGGTCCGTGATAATGACCACTCGATGTCCTATCAGAAGTTTCTTTCACTTTTGAAGAGCAGATATGAATGCCAAAGCTTCGAGCTCAGAGGTGAAATAATTCTTTTCGTGTTCCTGCAGCTTTCTGCTGTGGAAGTCCAAGTAGTGCTTCCTCCCCTCCTCGTCCTTTTGATAGAGGACAGCACTAATACCAACTTTTGAAGCATCAGACTCGATGTAAAATATCCGATCAAACTCAGGATATTCCAGCTTAACACAATTTTGGAGCATGAGCTTGGCCTCTTCAAATGCCCTATTCGTATCCTCTGTCCATTTCCATTTATTATTTTTCTTTAATGCCTCATACAAAGGGGCCATAGTAGTTGAGTATCCCGGACAGTGGCTACTCAAGAACTGGCACATACCCAGAAACTCACGGAGCTGCTTTACTTTTGCGGGACGAGGGAATCTTGAAATGGCGTCTATCTTCTTCAAGTTTGGGTGATACCCAAACTGATCAATAGTATGGCCAAGGAACTTGATAGATTCATGCATGAATTGACACTTATGCATGTTGACCTTAATATTGGCCTCTCTTAAATTCTCGAATAGCTGTTTCAAGTGCACAAGATGTTCTTGGACATTTGTTGAAGAAATTATCAAGTCATCGATATAGCAAATAACGTTACGTTTCACGCTTTCCGTTAATTTGCTATCTAGAGCTCTGATCAAGGCCGGACCGCTATTCACCATTCCAAAAGGAACGCGACAGAAAACATACGTGGTCTGATCGAATAAGAATCCGGTGTATTGCCGGCTATCTTCCTCCAGCTCTACTTGATAGAAGGAAGCGGTCAGGTCTAGGACGCTGAAACACGCTTTACCTTTGAACTTTTTCAGAAGTTCTCTAATTTTTGGTGGACGGTCAGTTTCTAACATGATTCTCGTGTTGATCTTCCTGGCGTTTAAACAAAGCCTCAATTGTCCGTTCGCTTTCTTTACCACAGTTATTGGATTCAAATACGAAGAAGCCTGCTTTTTATTATACCATCTCTCTCCATTTTATCTATGATCTCTTTGACCTCATCATGGTATTTTTCTGGGATAGGATAAAGCTTGGCTTGATAAGGGGATTCATCTATTAGCCTAATCTGGTACTTGAAGTCTCTAATCAAACCAGGTTTATCATCGAAGACGTCCGCAAATTGACAAATCAAGTCATCAAATTCTTCTTTCACGTTTTTAAATCCCTCGGCTTTCAAGGTATATTGTTCCCTCACTTGCTCAGTTTCTTCAACTACGTGATCCAGGATTTCCATTCTAGGGACATCTCTATTAATTTCGTCTCCATCCATTTCTTCCATCACTACATCCTCTGTACTTTCTTCCTTGAATCTTATTATTCCTTTGTCCATGTCGATGATTGCCCTAGCTTGAGTAATAAAATCAATCCCTAGTATGACGTCAAAATTAAAATTCTTAACGACTATGAAAATATGTTCGTAACTTCTCTGATTGATCCAGAATTTCATTAGAATCTGCACTTTGCATTTCATAGTTTTATCCTTAAATATCCCACGAATTTTTGTTGGAGATGCTGGAAGAATGGTAAATTGGTTTTCTGGTTTCAATCTCTCAAAACAGTCCTCGTCAACTATTGAGATCATAGCACCTGTGTCCATCAAAGCTTTACAATGTTGTAGACCAATTAGTATATCAATAACGGGAAGTTCAACTACCCTTCCTCTCGGTTTCGTTTCTGGTTCAAATAGAAGGTCTTCGTCAGTAGCTTCAAATATTTCAAAAATCGTGATATCAGAGGAATGCGTGGCAACGTCAGTTATTAATTTCCCCGGAAATTGGCGTTTTTTTTTCTAGATCCGGAGCTCTTTCTGAACTCCGACCTTCTCTGCTAGTACTGGGTCGTGACTTATCCGGATTTACATCCTTTCTTTCCTTCGATTTTCTTCCTTCAACCTCCGTGGACTTATCTCGCCCTCTCTTGAGCCTCTCCTGTTGCACTTTCTTATCGGATGCCTCCGTCCGATAATTGTTGTATCTTGAGTACCCTTGATTTTGTCTCTTATCTCTGTTGTCACGGGTATCCCTATCATTCCTAATATATCTATTATCTCGATTATTTTGATCATATCTGTAATTCCTGTTATAGGGCGTTTCTCGATAATCATTCCGGTTTCGATCATTATCTCTTCGATAGAAATTTCTCTCCTCGTAGCGACGTTGCCATGGTCTCTCCTGGACGTCCCTACGTTGGTTTTCCCATCTCCTCTCTTGATGATGGGTATTTCTAATAGGACCCATTCTATCATCTCTTCTTTGCCCAAAACGATCCGTCTGCTGAGTACGGTTCATCATTACCGCGTTTACAACTTTCGATTCCTGCCTGGCATTTTTGACTATGGTAGGTTGCGTCATCATACTCATATGATCTAATCGACGTAACAAGTCATCTAACGACGTTAAAGACGATACTCCGGAAGAAATAATTGATCTCCTTACTTCCGCAGGCAATTGACGTGAGATAGCTTCAAGGAGTTCTTCCTGGGTTAACGGCGGCTGAAGAAAACGGAGTTTTGCTAACTGACACGCAAAGTACTCAGCATACATTGTGGTGTTTGAAGCCATATTTTCAGTGTTGCCTTAATAAACAAGAGTTTAGTGCTTTTCAGTCGGTCAACACGAATGTACCCAAAAGAGATGGGTTATGCCCTAATCCTGAAATAAATTACATGAGATTAATAAAACACTAGGATGACCAGTTTCGATCGTCAAGCGATCATCATCAGATCCAATACACTTAGGCTATAAAATCTATGTTTGAAATACAGGTGAAAATATTTACAATATGTACAATTATTTAGTTGCAGTATTGGTACTGCAACTGTCAGTGTATGCTAAATGCAGTATATATGTTAGGTGAAATGCTAAATGGTGATGGCTACCCGGAGATTGTACTTTAGAGAGATAATATGGTTGTAAACTATGGTTAAACTATAAAATTTTTAGGCTAACTACTTATCTGATTGTCTTCCGTACTACAGCTATTCGCAGTTTCCGTGCTCACTTGAACTCGCTGTGCGGTCGACTGCGGTGGTTATCTTAACGACTGGTTTTTCCCTGCCTTCCCCCCCTGTCCCTACGTGCTGTGGGGAGTGATCGCGATGTGTTTATGTGAGGTGTTGCCAACCTAGATAAGATGTATGTTATTGAATGAGGTGGATCTACAACTATTAAAGACCGTGGATTAGTCCTCGCCACGCGTGGAGCATAACCCATTCGAACTAAGCGTTGACGGTCTTATGAGGACGTCCCGGCACCTTTAATACTGCCTCTAATATGGGCCTTGGTTTATTGCAGAAGAAAAGTACATCGTACACCTGATCCAGATAACATTTACCTATTAAAAACCCCCTAATTTCCCCCCTTTTTTATCTAGCTTGGCTGTGTCGCTAAATTGTGTTTTGTTTCCGACAGGGTGTGTTTTTTAGTAGCGTGAAGAGGGGTGAGCTCTCCATGAACGTGTGTTCATTTAGATTGTTGGGATTGTTTCGTTTGGCTAGGTGTATCTCGATTGCTTCCTTTATGTCAAGAGCTCTGCCTTTCGATTCGTGATGGATTATTTTAAGGTCCGACTCTATGTTGGTAAAGCTATGCCCTGCGTCACACATATGTTCGCACACGGCTGAATGTGTTCCGTATCTTATCGCATTTCTATGTTCATTATAACGTGTGTCTACTCGCCTTCCACTCTGCCCGATGTAATTAGCTTGACAATCGGTGTCTTGGCACGTTATAGAATATACCCCTGACCTTGAATACGGGTCACGTTTATTTAGATTACTATTTAGGAGGTGCCTAGCGGTTGTGTTTTTCGTCGTGAAAGCTATCTTTATGCCTTGCTTTTTGAATAGGTTAGTGATTTTATATGTATTCGCATTCACATAGTTGAAACGCGCAAATTTTTTCTCATTACTGTCCGGTTTGGGAATCGTTTTATCTTTATTTTTATGTTTGGCTATAATTTGATTTATTTTGCTTGGCGAGAAGTTGTTTTCCTTTGCTATTTGCATAATAGTTCTTATTTCCTTATTATAGTTGTCTTTTGACATGGGTATGTTTAAAGCCCTGTGCACCATTGAATTGAAACCCGCTAGTTTGTGCGTACTGGGGTGATTAGACTGATTGTCGATTGCATGCGAGGTTTGTGTTGCTTTCCGGAATATGGAATATGAAAGGTCGTTGTCTTTACGTTCAATAGTTATATCGAGATAATTTATTTTCCGGTCTATTTCGGATTCCTTAGTGAATTTGATAGAATGGTGAAGGCTATTAATGGATTGGAGAATTGTTTCTTCGCTTGTTAGTTCAGTATCGTAGATGCAAATTACATCATCTACGTATCTTTTCCATATTACTATTCCCTTTGTTGAAGTCTTTTCTAAGAACGCATTTTCTAGTGCATTGATGAAGATGCCAGCGATTAACCCACTTAGTGGCGATCCCATTGCTAGGCCTTCTCTCTGTGTGTATATTTTATTGTCGAATTGAAACACGTTTTGGGTGAGAACGGCCCTCAGTAATCTCACAATCTCTTCAATTTCTTTTACCGAATTGTTGGATTTTAAGTTGTTTTCGATAGTGTTGATTGCTTCAATAATCGGAATATTGGTGTACATGTTAGTTACGTCGAAGGATACTAGCCTGAAGCTAGGTTTCATTTGTAGGGTGTTCAATGCTGTTACTAGTTCTGTTGTGTTCTTTACAGAGTTGTTTTTGTCGTTGGAAAGACGGCATTTTAAGATTTTTAGTAACTCTTTGCTGATTTTGTAATTAGGGGCATTCCTACAATTGACTATTGGTCTCATTGGGGATTCCTTTTTGTGTATTTTTGGTTGTCCCCTCAATGACGGTATTTTCGGGTTCATGTTTATTAGTTTTGATTTTTCAGCTTTGGTCAGTATGTATTCTGTTTCTTTTAGCGCACTTTTTATTTGTTTTTGGAATTTGTTGGTGGGGTCTTTTGTTAATTCCTTGATTTCGTTGTTGTTTAGGAATTCGACTGTTTTTTCAATGTATTCTGTTTTGTTCAAAATTACTGTAGTGTTTCCCTTATCTGCTTTTGTGATGATTAAGTCATGTTCTTTTATTTTTTGTTTCAACGACTTTATTTCTTTGATTTGTTTGTTGTTTTGAATGTTATTGCTATCGCCCTCTCGTTTGAGGATTTTTTTGGCTTCGTTGGTGGCGAGATTTTTGGTTAATTCCCTGTCTTCTGCTGGGAGCTTGTGACTGGCTATCTCAATATCTGTGATTAACTGTTTTATATTGTGGTTCGTGTGTGCGTCTGTGCAGTTGTATTTCAAACCTTTGTCTAACATATTCATTTCACCTTGAGAAAAGGTTACGTTCGTTCTGTTGTTTACTCTGCTGTGGAAATTGAATTCATTGTTATTCGTGTGTTGTTCGTTAGATTGATGGTTCTGTGTTTCTCCTAGTTTTCTTAATTTATTTTCTAGCGTTTCATGCTTCCTCGTTGCTCTGATTTTGATGGTGTCATGTAGGTGTTCGGTGAAGCTGTCCCATTGGGCTGCGTGCCAGAAATTACTTAGTTGCAATTGAATGTCGTATAATTGTTGGTTAATTTTTTGCTTTCTTATGTATGCAAATCTTAATTCGTTTTTTATCCAAAGCGCTTTGGCTTGTTTAGTTGAAATGATCGAGGCTGGTGTGTTCGGTACGGTTTTAATTGGTACGTATTTAGGGGTGAGGTTTAGTTCTATACATTTTTTGTTGAACCAAATTGACTTGTCTAAATTCATGAGTTTAAGCCTGAGTGATTTGAATTTCTAGGCTTCACGATTTGCCTGACTAGCCGTGAACATTGTGGTGTTTGAAGCCATATTTTCAGTGTTGCCTTAATAAACAAGAGTTTAGTGCTTTTCAGTCGGTCAACACGAATGTACCCAAAAGAGATGGGTTATGCCCTAATCCTGAAATAAATTACATGAGATTAATAAAACACTAGGATGACCAGTTTCGATCGTCAAACGATCATCATCAGATCCAATACACTTAGGCTATAAAATCTATGTTTGAAATACAGGTGAAAATATTTACAATATGTACAATTATTTAGTTGCAGTATTGGTACTGCAACTGTCAGTGTATGCTAAATGCAGTATATATGTTAGGTGAAATGCTAAATGGTGATGGCTATCCGGAGATTGTACTTTAGAGAGATAATATGGTTGTAAACTATGGTTAAACTATAAATTTTTTATGCCAACTACTTATCTGATTGTCTTCCGTACTACAGCTATTCGCAGTTTCCGTGCTCACTAGAACTCGCTGTGCGGTCGACTGCGGTGGTTATCTTAACGACTCGTTTTTCCCTGCCTTCCCCCCCTGTCCCTACGTGCTGTGGGGAGTGATCGCGATGTGTTTATGTGTGGTGTTGCCAACCTAGATAAGATGTATGTTATTGAATGAGGTGGATCTACAACTATTAAAGACCGTGGATTAGTCCCCGCCACGCGTGGAGCATAACCCATTCGAACTAAGCGTTGACGGTCTTATGAGGACGTCCCGGCACCTTTAATACTGCCTCTAATATGGGCCTTGGTTTATTGCAGAAGAAAAGTACATCGTACACCTGATCCAGATAACATTTACCTATTAAAAACCCCCTAATTTCCCCCCTTTTTTTATCTAGCTTGGCTGTGTCGCTAAATTGTGTTTTGTTTCCGACAGGGTGTGTTTTTTAGTAGCGTGAAGAGGGGTGAGCTCTCCATGAACGTGTGTTCATTTAGATTGTTGGGATTGTTTCGTTTGGCTAGGTGTATCTCGATTGCTTCCTTATGTCAAGAGCTCTGCCTTTCGATTCGTGATGGATTATTTTAAGGTCCGACTCTATGTTGGTAAAGCTATGCCCTGCGTCACACATATGTTCGCACACGGCTGAATGTGTTCCGTATCTTATCGCATTTCTATGTTCATTATAACGTGTGTCTACTCGCCTTCCACTCTGCCCGATGTAATTAGCTTGACAATCGGTGTCATGGCACGTTATAGAATATACCGCTGACCTTGAATACGGGTCACGTTTATTTAGATTACTATTTAGGAGGTGCCTAGCGGTTGTGTTTTTCGTCGTGAAAGCTATCTTTATGCCTTGCTTTTTGAATAGGTTAGTGATTTTATATGTATTCGCATTCCACATTCACATTCACATAGTTCACATAGTTCACATAGTTCAAGGTGAAATGAATATGTTAGACAAAGGTTTGAAATACAACTGCACAGACGCACACACGAACCACAATATAAAACCAGTTAATCACAGATATTGAGATAGCCAGTCACAAGCTCCAGCAGAAGACAGGGAATTAACCCAAAAATCTCGCCACCAACGAAGCCAAAAAAATCCTCAAACGAGAGGGCGATAGCAATAACAT